>CANNZV010002788.1:0-84361 GCA_947561585.1 Caprella mutica | reverse complement strand
GATAGATCATTTGCTGTGGGTAGATCCCTTATTGTTGATAGATCTTTTGCTGTAGATAGCTCCTTTACTGTAAATAGATCCTTTGCTGTAGATAGATCCTTCCATGTGGATAAATCCTTTGCTGAAGATAGATCCTTTGCTGTAGATAGATCCTTTGCTGCAGATAGATCCATCATTGTTGATAGATCCTTTGCTGTAGATAGATTCTTTGCTGTAGATAGAACTTTTGTTGTTAATAGATCTTTTGCTATAGATTGATTCTTTGCTGTTGACAGATCCTGCGCTGTAGAAAGATCTTTTGGTGTAGACAGATTCTTTCCTGTAGATAGATCCCTTACTGAAAATAGATCACTTTGCTGTAGATAGATCCTTTGCTGTAGACAGATCCTATGCTGTATAAAGTTCTGCTGTTGTAAATAGATCCTTTTTTTGTAGATAGATCATTGGCTTTAGATAGATCCTTTGCTGTAGATAGATCCTTTGCTGTAGATAGATCCTTTGCTGTAGATAGATCCTTTTCTGTAGATAGATCCTTTTCTGTAGATAGATCCTTTACTGTAGATAAAACCTTTGCTGTTGATAGATCCCATACTATAAATAGATTCTTTGCTGTAGATAGATCCTTTGCTGTAGAAAGATCCTCTGCTGTAGAAAGATCTTCTGCTGTAAATAGATCCTTTGCTGTAGATAGATCCTTTGCTGTTGACAGATCTTTCGCTGTAGAAAGATCCTTTGGTGTAGATAGATTCTTTGCTGTAGATAGATCCCTTACTGTAGATAGAACACCTTGCTGTAGATAGATCATTTGCTGTAGGTAGATCCCTTATTGTTGATAGATCTTTTGCTGTAGATAGCTCCTTTACTGTAAATAGATCCTTTGCTGTAGATAGATCCTTCCATGTGGATAAATCCTTTGCTGTAGATAGATTTTTTGCTGTAGATAGAACTTTTGTTGTAAATATATCTTTTGCTAAAGATTGATCCTCTGCTGTTGATAGATCCTGCGCTGTAAAAAATCCTTTGGTGTAGACAGATTCTTTGCTGTAGATAGATCTCTTACTGAAGATAGATCACTTTGCAGTAGATAGATCCTTTGCTGTAGATAGATCCATTAGGGTATAAAGTTCTGCTGTTGTAAATAGATCCTTTGTTGTAGATAGATCATTAGCTTTGGATAGATCTTTTGCTGTAGATAGATCCTTTGCTGTAGATAGATTCTTTGCTGAAGATAGATTCTTTACTGTAGATAGATTCTTTGCAGTACATGTATCCTATGCAGAAGATAGATCCATTACTGTACATAGATCCTATGCTGTAGATAGATCCTTTCCTGTAGATATATCCTTTGCTGTAGATAGATTTTTTGCTGTAGATAGAACTTTTGTTGTAAATGTATCTTTTGCTAAGGATTGATCCTCTGCTGTTGATAGATCCTGTGCTGTGAAAAATTCTTTTGTGTAGACAGATTCTTTGCTGTAGATAGATCTCTCACTGAAGATAGATCACTTTGCTGTAGATAGATCCTATGCTGTAGATAGATCCATTAGGGTATAAAGTTCTGCTGTTGTAAATAGATCCTTTGTTGTAAATAGATCATTGGCTTTAGATAGATATTTTGCTGTAGATAGATCCTTTGCTTAAGATAGATCCTTAACTGTAGATTGATCCTTTGCTGTAGAGAGATCCTATGCAGTAGATAAATCCTTGACTGTAGATAGATCCTTTGCTGTAGATAGATCCTTTTCTGTAGATAGATTCTTTGCTGTAGATAGATCCTTTTCTGTAGATAGATTCTTTGCTGAAGATAGATTCTTTGCAGTAGATGTATCCTATGCAGAAGATAGATCCATTACTGTACATAGATCCTATGCTGTATAAAGATCCTTTGCTGAAGATAGATACTTTGCTGTAGATAGATCCTTTGCTGCAGATAGATCATTCATTGTTGATAGATCTTTTGCTGTATAAAGATACTTTGCTGATGATAGATCCTTTGCTGTAGATAGATCCTTTGCTGCAGATAGATCCCTCATTGTTGATAGATCTTTTGCTGTAAATAGCTCCTTGGTGTAGATAGATCCTTTGCTGTAGATAGATCCTTTGTAGTAGATAGATCTTTTACTGTAGATAGATCCTTAGCTGTAGATAGATCTAAGATCCTTTGCTGTAAATAAATAAATAAATCCTTTGCCGTAGATAGATCCTTTGCTGTAGATAGATCCTTTTCTGTAGATAGATCTTTTGTTGTAGATAAAACCGTTGCTGTAGATAGATCCCATACTGAAAATAGATCCTTTGCTGTAGATAGATCCTTTGCTGTAGAAAAATCCTCTGCTGTAGAAAGATCTCCTGCTGTAAATAGATCCATTGCTGTAGATAGATCCTTTGCTGTTGACAGATCTTTCGATGTAGAAAGATCCTTTGGTGTAGATAGATTCTTTGCTGTAGATAGATCCCATACTGTAGATAGATCACTTTGCTGTAGATAGATCATTTGCTTAAGATAGATCCTTTGCTGTAGATAGATCCTTTGCTGCAGATAGATCCCTTATTGTTGATAGATCCTTTGCTGTAGATAGATTCTTTGCTGTAGATAGAACTTTTGTTGTTAATAGATCTTTTGCTATAGATTGATTCTTTGCTGTTGACAGATCCTGCGCTGTAGAAAGATCTTTTGGTGTAGACAGATTCTTTCCTGTAGATAGATCCCTTACTGAAAATAGATCACTTTGCTGTAGATAGATCCTTTGCTGTAGACAGATCCTATGCTGTATAAAGTTCTGCTGTTGTAAATAGATCCTTTTTTTGTAGATAGATCATTGGCTTTAGATAGATCCTTTGCTGTAGATAGATCCTTTGCTGTAGATAGATCCTTTGCTGTAGATAGATCCTTTTCTGTAGATAGATCCTTTTCTGTAGATAGATCCTTTACTGTAGATAAAACCTTTGCTGTTGATAGATCCCATGCTATAAATAGATTCTTTGCTGTAGATAGATCCTTTGTTCTAGAAAGATCCTCTGCTGTAGAAAGATCTTCTGCTGTAAATAGATCCTTTGTTGTAGATAGATCCTTTGCTGTTGACAGATCTTTCGCTGTAGAAAGATCCTTTGGTGTAGATAGATTCTTTGCTGTAGATAGATCCCTTACTGTAGATAGAACACCTTGCTGTAGATAGATCATTTGCTGTAGGTAGATCCCTTATTGTTGATAGATCTTTTGCTGTAGATAGCTCCTTTACTGTAAATAGATCCTTTGCTGTAGATAGATCCTTCCATGTGGATAAATCCTTTGCTGTAGATAGATTTTTTGCTGTAGATAGAACTTTTATTGTAAATATATCTTTTGCTAAAGATTGATCCTCTGCTGTTGATAGATCCTGCGCTGTAAAAAATCCTTTGGTGTAGACAGATTCTTTGCTGTAGATAGATCTCTTACTGAAGATAGATCACTTTGCAGTAGATAGATCCTTTGCTGTAGATAGATCCATTAGGGTATAAAGTTCTGCTGTTGTAAATAGATCCTTTGTTGTAGATAGATCATTGGCTTTGGATAGATCTTTTGCTGTAGATAGATCCTTTGCTGTAGATAGATTCTTTGCTGAAGATAGATTCTTTACTGTAGATAGATTCTTTGCAGTACATGTATCCTATGCAGAAGATAGATCCATTACTGTACATAGATCCTATGCTGTATAAAGATCCTTTGCTGAAGATAGATCCTTTGCTGTAGATAGATCCTTTGCTGCAGATAGATCCATCATTGTTGATAGATCTTTTGCTGTATAAAGATCCTTTGCTGAAGATAAATTCTTTGCTGTAGATAGATCCTTTGCTAAAGATAGATCCTTTGCTGTTGATAGGTTCTTTGCTGCAGATAGATCCCTTATTGTTAATAGATCCTTTGCTGTAGATAGATTCTTTGCTGTAGATAGAACTCTTGTTGTAAATAGATCTTTTTCTATAGATTGATCCTTTGCTATTGACAGATCCTGCGCTGTAGAAAGATCTTTTGGTGTAGACAGAATCTTTTCTGTAGATAGATCCCTTACTGAAAATATATCACTTTGCTGTAGATAGATCCTTTGCTCTAGACAGATCCTATGCTGTATAAAGTTCTGCTCTTGTAAATAGATCCTTTTTTGTAGATAGATCATTGGCTTTAGATAGATCCTTTGCTGTAGATAGATCCTTTGCTGTAGATAGATCCTTTGCTTAAGATAGATCCTTAAATGTAGATTGATCCTTTGCTGTAGAGAGATCCTTTGCAGTAGATAAATATTTG
Organism: Caprella mutica; assembly: GCA_947561585.1. Taxonomy (NCBI): domain Eukaryota; kingdom Metazoa; phylum Arthropoda; class Malacostraca; order Amphipoda; family Caprellidae; genus Caprella; species Caprella mutica. The sequence goes on along the minus strand of CANNZV010002788.1, from coordinate 80,079 downwards.
ACTGTAAACAGATCTTTTGCTGTAGATAGATCCTTTGCAGTAGATAGATCCTTTTCTGTAGATAGATACTTTACTGTAGATTGATCCTTTGCTGTTGACAGATCCTGCGTTGTTGAAAGATCCTTTGATGAAGACAGATTCTTTGCTGTAGATAGATACCTTACTGAAGATAGATCACTTTGCTGTAGATAGATCCTTTGCTGTATAAAGTTCTGCTATTGTAAATAGATTTTTTGTTGTAGATAGATCATTGGCTTTAGATAGATCCTTTGCTGTAGATAGATCCTTTGCTTAAGATAGATCCTTAACTTCAGATTGATCCTATTCTGTAGAGAGATCCTTTGCAGTAGATAAATCCTTGACTATAGATAGATCCTTTGCTGTAGAAAGATCCTTTGCTGTAGATAGATCCTATGCAGTAGATGGATCCATTACTGTACATAGATCCTTTGCTGAAGATAGATCCTTTGCTGTAGATAGATCCTTTGCTGCAGATAGATCCCTCATTGTTGATAGATCTTTTGCTGTAGATAGCTCCTTCACTGTAAATAGATCCTTTGCTGTAGATTGATCCCTTGCTGTGGATTGATCATATGATGTAGATAGATCCTTTACTGTAGATAGGTCCTTTGCTGTAGATAGATCCTTTGCTGTAGATAGATTCTTTTCAGTAAATAGATCCTCTACTGTAGATAGATCCTTTGCTGTGGATGGATCCTTATCTGTAGATAGATCATTTGCTGAAGATAAATCGTTTGCTGTAGATAGACACTTTGCTGTAGATTGATCCTTTACTGTAGATAGATCCTTTGCTGTAGATAGATCCTTTGCTGTAGATAGATCCTTTACTGTAGATAGATCCTATGCTGTAGATAGATTCATTACTGCTGATAGATTCTTTGCTGTACATAGATTCTTTGATGTAGATAGAACATTTTCTGTAGATAGATCCTTGTAGTAGATAGATCATTTGCTGTAGATAGATCCTTTGTTGTAGATAGATCCTTCGCTGTAGATAGATCCTTTTCTGTAGATAGATCCTTTTCTGTAGATAGATCCTTTACTGTAGATAAAACCTTTGCTGTTGATAGATTCCATACTGTAAATAGATTCTTTGCTTTAGATAGATCCTTTGCTGTAGAAAGATCCTCTGCTGTAGAAAGATCTTCTGCTGTAAATAAATCCTTTGCTGTAGATAGATCCTTTGCTGTTGACAGATCTTTTGCTGTAGAAAGATCTTTTAGTGTAGATAGATTCTTTGCTGTAGATAGATCCCTTACTGTAGATAGAACAGTTTGCCGTAGATAGATCATTTGCTGTAGATAGATCCCTTATTGTTGATAGATCTTTTGCTGTAGATAGCTCCTTTACTGTAAATAGATCCTTTGCTGTAGATAGATCCTTTCCTGTAGATATATCCTTTGCTGTAGATAGATTTTTTGCTGTAGATAGAACTTTTGTTGTAAATGTATCTTTTGCTAAGGATTGATCCTCTGCTGTTGATAGATCCTGTGCTGTGAAAAATTCTTTGGTGTAGACAGATTCTTTGCTGTAGATAGATCTCTCACTGAAGATAGATCACTTTGCTGTAGATAGATCCTATGCTGTAGATAGATCCATTAGGGTATAAAGTTCTGCTGTTGTAAATAGATCCTTTGTTGTAAATAGATCATTGGCTTTAGATAGATATTTTGCTGTAGATAGATCCTTTGCTTAAGATAGATCCTTAACTGTAGATTGATCCTTTGCTGTAGAGAGATCCTATGCAGTAGATAAATCCTTGACTGTAGATAGATCCTTTGCTGTAGATAGATCCTTTTCTGTAGATAGATTCTTTGCTGTAGATAGATCCTTTTCTGTAGATAGATTCTTTGCTGAAGATAGATTCTTTGCAGTAGATGTATCCTATGCAGAAGATAGATCCATTACTGTACATAGATCCTATGCTGTATAAAGATCCTTTGCTGAAGATAGATACTTTGCTGTAGATAGATCCTTTGCTGCAGATAGATCATTCATTGTTGATTGATCTTTTGCTGTATAAAGATACTTTGCTGATGATAGATCCTTTGCTGTAGAAAGATCCTTTGCTGCAGATAGATCCCTCATTGTTGATAGATCTTTTGCTGTAAATAGCTCCTTGGTGTAGATAGATTCTTTGCTGCAGATAGATCCCTCATTGTTGATAGATAATTTTCTGTAGATAGCTCTTTTACTGTAAATAGAGCCTTTGCTGTAGATAAATCCTTTCCTGTAAATAGATCCTTTGCTGTAGATAGATCCTTTGCTGTAGATAGAGCTTTTATGGTAAATAGATCTTTTGTTATAGATTGATCCTTTGCTTTTGATAGATCCTTAACTGTAGATTGATCATTTGCTGTATATAGTCCCGTTACTTTAGATAGATCATTGTCTGTAGATTGATCTTTTGCTGTAGATAGATCATTTGCTGTAAATAGATTATCTGCTGATCATATATTCTTTGCTGTAGATTGATTCTTTGTTGCAGATAGATCCTTTGCTGTAGACAGATCCTTTGCAGTTGGTAGATCCTTTACTGTAGATAGATCCTTTGCTGTAGATAGAATCTTAGCTGTACATAGATTCTTTGTTGTAGATAGATCCTTTGCTGTAGATAGATCCTTTGTAGTAGATAGATCTTTTACTGTAGATAGATCCTTAGCAGTAGATAGATCTAAGATCCTTTGCAGTAAATAAATAAATAAATCCTTTGCCGTAGATAGATCCCTTGCCGTAGATAGATCCTTTGCTGTAGATAGATCCTTTTCTGTAGATAGATCTTTTGTTGTAGATAAAACCGTTGCTGTAGATAGATCCCATACTGAAAATAGATCCTTTGCTGTAGATAGATCCTTTGCTGTAGAAAAGTCCTCTGCTGTAGAAAGGTTTCCTGCTGTAAATAGAACCATTGCTGTAGATAGATCCTTTGCTGTTGACAGATCTTTCGATGTAGAAAGATCCTTTGGTGTAGATAGACTCTTTGCTGTAGATAGATCCCATACTGTAGATAGATCACTTTGCTGTAGATAGATCATTTGCTGAAGATAGATCCTTTGCTGTAGATAGATCCCTTATTGTTGATAGATCCTTTGCTGAAGATAGATCCTTTGCTGTAGATAGATCCTTTGCTGCAGATAGATCCCTTATTGTTGATAGATCCTTTGCTGTAGATAGATTCTTTGCTGTTGATAGAACTTTTGTTGTTAATATATCTTTTGCTATAGATTGATTCTTTGCTGTTGACAGATCCTGCGCTGTAGAAAGATCTTTTGGTGTAGACAGATTCTTTTCTGTAGATAGATCCCTTACTGAAAATAGATCACTTTGCTGTAGATAGATCCTTTGCTGTAGACAGATCCTATGCTGTATAAAGTTCTGCTGTTGTAAATAGATCCTTTTTTTGTAGATAGATCATTGGCTTTAGATAGATCCTTCGCTGTAGATAGATCCTTTGCTCTAGATAGATCCTTTGCTGTAGATAGATCCTTTTCTGTAGATAGATCCTTTTCTGTAGATAGATCCTTTACTGTAGATAAAACCTTTGCTGTTGATAGATCCCATACTGTAAATAGATTCTTTGCTGTAGATAGATCCTTTGCTGTAGAAAGATCCTCTGCTGTAGAAAGATCTTCTGCTGTAAATAGATCCTTTGCTGTAGATAGATCCTTTGCTGTTGACAGATCTTTCGCTGTAGAAAGATCCTTTGGTGTAGATAGATTTTTTGCTGTAGATAGATCCCTTACTGCAGATAGAACACCTTGCTGTAGATAGATCATTTGCTGTAGGTAGATCCCTTATTGTTGATAGATCTTTTGCTGTAGATAGCTCCTTTACTGTAAATAGATCCTTTGCTGTAGATGGATCCTTCCATGTGGATAAATCCTTTGTTGTATATAGATTTTTTGCTGTAGATAGAACTTTTGTTGTAAATATATCTTTTGCTAAAGATTGATCCTCTGCTGTTGATAGATCCTGCGCAGTAAAAAATCCTTTGGTGTAGACAGATTCTTTGCAGTAGATAGATCTCTTACTGAAGATAGATCACTTTGCTGTAGATAGATCATTTGCTGTAGATAGATCCTTTGCTGTAGATAGATTCTTTGCTGAAGATAGATTCTTTGCTGTAGATAGATTGTTTGCAGTAGATGTATCCTATGCAGAAGAAGATCCATTAATGTACATAGATCCTATGCTGTAAAAAGATCCTTTGCTAAAGATAGATCCTTTGCTGTAGATAGATCCTTTGCTGCAGATAGATCCCTCATTGTTGATAGATCTTTTGCTGTGGATAGCTCCTTTGCTGTAGATAGATCCTTTGCTGCAGATAGATCCCTCATTGATGATAGATCATTTGCTGTAGATAGCTCCTTTACTGTAAATAGATCCTTTGCTGTAGATAGATCCTTTCCTGTAGATAGATCCTTTGCTATAGATAGATCCTTTGCTGTAGATAGAACTTTTGTTGTAAATTGATCTTTTGTTACAGATTTATCCTTTGATGTAGATTGATCCTTTGCTGTAGATAGATCATTTGCTGTAGAGAGATTATCTGCTGAACATAGATTCTTTGCTGTAGATAGATTCTTTGTTGTAGATAGATCCTTTGCTGTAGACAGATCCTTTGCAGTAGATATATCCTTTACTGTAGTTAGATCCTTTGCTGTAGATAGATTATTAGCTGTACTTAGATTCTTTGTTGTAGATAGTTCCTTTGCTGTAGATAGATCCTTTGTAGTTGATAGATCTTTTACTGTAGATAGATCCTTAGCTGTAGATAGATCTAAGATCCTTTGCTGTAAATAAATAAATAAATCTTTTGCCTTTGCCGTAGATACATCCCTTGCCGTAGATAGATCCTTTACTGTAGATATATCCTTTGCTGTAGATAGATTCTTCGCTGTAGATAGATCATTTTTTGTAGATAGATCCTTCTCTGTAGAAAGATCTTTTATTGTAGATAAAACCGTTGCTGTAGATAGATCCCATACTGAAAAAATATCCTTTGCTGTAGATAGATCCTTTGGTGTAGAAAAATCCTCCGCTGTAGTAAGATCTCCTGCTGTAAATAGATCAATTGCTGTAGATAGATCCTTTGCTGTTGACAGATCTTTCGCTGTAGAAAGATCCTTTGGTGTAGATAGATTCTTTGCTGTAGATAGATCCCTTACTGTAGATAGAACAGTTTGCTGTAGATAGATCATTTGCTGTAGATAGATCCCTTATTGTTGATAGATCTTTTGCTGTAGATAGCTCCTTTACTGTAATTAGATCCTTTGCTGTAGATAGATCCTTTCCTGTAGATATATACTTTGCTGTAGATAGATTTTTTGCTGTAGATAGAACTTTTGTTGTAAATATATCTTTTGCTAAAGATTGATCCTCTGCTGTTGATAGATCCTGCGCTGTAAAAAATCCTTTGGTGTAGACAGATTCTTTGCTGTTGATAGATCTCTTACTGAAGATAGATCACTTTGCTGTAGATAGATCATTTGCTGTAGATAGATCCATTGAGGTATAAAGTTCTGCTGTTGTAAATAGATCCTTTGTTGTAGATAGATCATTGGCTTTAGATAGATATTTTGCTGTAGATAGATCCTTTGCTTAAGATAGATCCTTAACTGTAGATTGATCCTTTGCTGTAGAGAGATCCTATGCAGTAGATAAATCCTTCACTGTAGATAGATCCTTTGCTGTAGATAGATCCTCTTCTGTAGATAGATCCTTTGCTGTAGATAGATCCTTTGCTGTAGATAGATTCTTTGCTGAAGATAGATTCTTTGCTGTAGATAGATTCTTTGCAGTAGATGTATCCTATGCAGAAGAAGATCCATTACTGTACATAGATCCTATGCTGTAAAAAGATCCTTTGCTGAAGATAGATCCTTTGCTGTAGATAAATCCTTTGCTTCAGATAGATCCCTTATTGTAGATAGATCTTTTGCTGTAGATAGCTCCTTTACTGTAAATAGATCCTTTGCTGCAGATAGATCTCCTGCTGTGGATTGATCATACGATGTAGATAGATCCTTTACTGTAGATAGGTCCTTTGCTGTAGATAGATCCTTTGCTGTAGATAAATCGTTTGTTGTAGATAGATAATTTGCTTTAGATAGATCCTTTACTGTAGATAGATCCTTTTCTGTAGATAGATCCTTTCCTGTAAATAGAATCTTTTATTGTAGATAAAACCGTTGCTGTAGATAGATCCCATACTGTAAAAAGATCCTTTGCTGTAGATGGATCCTTTGCTGTAGAAAGATCCTCTGCTGTAGAAAGATCTTTTGCTGTAAATAGATCCTTTGTTGTAGATAGATCCTTTGCTGTTGACAGATCTTTCGCTGTTAAAAGATCCTTTGGTGTAGATAGATTTTTTTGCTGTAGATAGATCCCTTACTGTAGATAGAACACTTTGCTGTATAGATAGATCCTTTGCTGAAGATAGATCCTTTGCTGTAGATAGCTCCTTTACTGTAAATAGATCCTTTGCTGTAGACAGATCTTTTCCTGTAGATAGCTCCTTTACTGTAAATAGATCCTTTGCTGTAGACAGATCTTTTCCTGTAGATTGATCCTTTGCTGTAGATAGATTTTTTGCTGTAGATTGAACTTTTGTTGTAAATAGATCTTTTGCTATAGATTGATCCTTTGCTGTTGACAGATCCTGCGTTGTAGAAAGATCCTTCGGTGAAGACAGATTCTTTGCTGTAGATAGATCCCTTACTGAAGATAGATCACTTTTCTGTAGATAGATCCTTCGCTGTAGATAGATCCTTTGCTGTATAAAGTTCTGCTGTTGTAAATAGATTTTTTGTTGTAGATAGATCATTGGCTTTAGATAGATCCTTTGCTGTAGATAGATTCTTTTCTTAAGAGAGATCCTTAACTTTAGATCGATCCTATGCTGTAGAGAGATCCTTTGCAGTAGATAAATCCTTGAAAGTAGATAGATCCTTTGCTGTAGATAGATCCTTTGCTGTAGATAGATCCTTTGCTGTAGATAGATCCTTTGCTGTAGGTAGATTCTTCGCTGAAGATAGTTTCTTTGCTTGCTGTAGACCATTACTGTACATAGATCCTATGCTGTATAAAGATCCTTTGCTGAAGATAGATCCTTTGCTGTAGATAGATCCTTTGCTGCAGATAGATCCCTCATTGTTGATAGATCTTTTGCTGTAGATAGCTCCTTTACTGTAAATAAATCCTTTGCTGTAGATAGATCCCTTGCTGTGGATTGATCATATGATGTAGATAGATGCCTTACTGTAGATAGGTCCTTTGCTGTAGATAGATTATTTGCTGTAGACAGATCCTTTTCAGTAGATAGATCCTTTACTGTAGATAGATCCTTTGCTGTGGATGGATCCTTATCTGTAGATAGATCCTTTGTTGTAGATAAATCGTTTGCTGTAGATAGATACTTTACTGTAGATAGATCCTTTACTGGAGATAGATCCTTTGCTGTAGATAGATTCTTTGCTGTACATGGATTCTTTGTTGTAAATAGAACATTTGCTGTTGATAGATCCTTTGTAGTAGATAGATCATTTGCTGTAGATAGATCCTTTGTTGTAGATAGATCCTTCGCTGTAGATAGATCCTTTGCTGTAGTTTGATCCTTAGCTGTAGAAAGATCCTCTGCTGTAGAAAGATCTTCTGCTGTAAATAGATCCTTTGCTGTAGATAGATCCTTTGCTGTTGACAGATCCATTGCTGTAGAAAGATCCTTTGGTGTAGATAGATTCTTTGCTGTAGATAGATCCCTTATTGTAGATAGAACACTTTGCTGTAGATAGATCATTTGCTGTAGATAGTACCCTTATTGTTGATAGATCTTTTGCTGTAGATAGAACTGTTGTTGTAAATATATCTTTTGCTAAAGATTGATCCTCTGCTGTTGATAAATACTGCGCTGTAAAAAATCCTTTGGTGTAGACAGATTCTTTGCTGTATATAGATCTCTTACTGAAGATAGATCACTTTGCTGTAGATAAATCATTTGCTGTAGATAGATCCATTGAGGTATAAAGTTCTGCTGTTGTAAATAGATCCTTTGTTGTAGATAGATCATTGGCTTTAGATAGATATTTAGCTGTAAATAGATCCTTTGCTTAAGATAGATCCTTAACTGTAGATAGATCTTTTGCTGCAGATAGATCCTTTGCTGCAGATTGATCCTTTGCTGTAGATAGATCTTTTGCTGCAGATAGATCCTTTGCTGCAGATTGATCCATCATTGTTGATAGATCTTTTGCTGTAAATAGATCCTTTGCTGTAGATAGATCCTTTCCTGTAGATAGATCCTTTGCTGTAGATAGATCCTTTGCTGTAGATAGAACTTTTGTTGTAAATAGATCTTTTGTTATAGATTGATCCTTTGCTGTTGATAGATCCTTAACTGTAGATGGATCCTTTGCTGGATATAGTCCTGTTACTTTAGATAGATCATTGTCTGTAGATTGATCCTTTGCTGTAGATAGATCATTTGCTGTAGATAGATTATCTGCTGAACATAGATTCTTTGCTGTAGATAGATTCCTTGTTGTAGATAGTTTCTTTGCTGTAGACAGATCCTTTGCAGTAGATAGATCCTTTACTGTAGATAGATCCTTTGCTGTAGATAGATTCTTAGCTGTACATAGATTCTTTGTTGTAGATAGATCCTTTGCTGTAGATAGATCCTTTGTAGTAGATAGATCTTTTACTGTAGATAGATCCTTTGCTGTAGATAGATCCTTTGTAGTAGATAGATCTTTTACTGTAGATAGGTCCTTTGCTGTAGATAGATCCTTTGCTGTAGATAAATCGTTTGTTGTAGATAGATAATTTGCTTTAGATAGATCCTTTACTGTAGATAGATCCTTTTCTGTAGATAGATCCTTTCCTGTAAATAGAATCTTTTATTGTAGATAAAACCGTTGCTGTAGATAGATCCCATACTGTAAAAAGATCCTTTGCTGTAGATGGATCCTTTGCTGTAGAAAGATCCTCTGCTGTAGAAAGATCTTTTGCTGTAAATAGATCCTTTGTTGTAGATAGATCCTTTGCTGTTGACAGATCTTTCGCTGTTAAAAGATCCTTTGGTGTAGATAGATTTTTTTGCTGTAGATAGATCCCTTACTGTAGATAGAACACTTTGCTGTATAGATAGATCCTTTGCTGAAGATAGATCCTTTGCTGTAGATAGCTCCTTTACTGTAAATAGATCCTTTGCTGTAGACAGATCTTTTCCTGTAGATAGCTCCTTTACTGTAAATAGATCCTTTGCTGTAGACAGATCTTTTCCTGTAGATTGATCCTTTGCTGTAGATAGATTTTTTGCTGTAGATTGAACTTTTGTTGTAAATAGATCTTTTGCTATAGATTGATCCTTTGCTGTTGACAGATCCTGCGTTGTAGAAAGATCCTTCGGTGAAGACAGATTCTTTGCTGTAGATAGATCCCTTACTGAAGATAGATCACTTTTCTGTAGATAGATCCTTCGCTGTAGATAGATCCTTTGCTGTATAAAGTTCTGCTGTTGTAAATAGATTTTTTGTTGTAGATAGATCATTGGCTTTAGATAGATCCTTTGCTGTAGATAGATTCTTTTCTTAAGAGAGATCCTTAACTTTAGATCGATCCTATGCTGTAGAGAGATCCTTTGCAGTAGATAAATCCTTGAAAGTAGATAGATCCTTTGCTGTAGATAGATCCTTTGCTGTAGATAGATCCTTTGCTGTAGATAGATCCTTTGCTGTAGGTAGATTCTTCGCTGAAGATAGTTTCTTTGCTTGCTGTAGACCATTACTGTACATAGATCCTATGCTGTATAAAGATCCTTTGCTGAAGATAGATCCTTTGCTGTAGATAGATCCTTTGCTGCAGATAGATCCCTCATTGTTGATAGATCTTTTGCTGTAGATAGCTCCTTTACTGTAAATAAATCCTTTGCTGTAGATAGATCCCTTGCTGTGGATTGATCATATGATGTAGATAGATGCCATACTGTAGATAGGTCCTTTGCTGTAGGTAGATTATTTGCTGTAGACAGATCCTTTTCAGTAGATAGATCCTTTACTGTAGATAGATCCTTTGCTGTGGATGGATCCTTATCTGTAGATAGATCCTTTGTTGTAGATAAATCGTTTGCTGTAGATAGATACTTTACTGTAGATAGATCCTTTACTGGAGATAGATCCTTTGCTGTAGATAGATTCTTTGCTGTACATGGATTCTTTGTTGTAAATAGAACATTTGCTGTTGATAGATCCTTTGTAGTAGATAGATCATTTGCTGTAGATAGATCCTTTGTTGTAGATAGATCCTTCGCTGTAGATAGATCCTTTGCTGTAGTTTGATCCTTAGCTGTAGAAAGATCCTCTGCTGTAGAAAGATCTTCTGCTGTAAATAGATCCTTTGCTGTAGATAGATCCTTTGCTGTTGACAGATCCATTGCTGTAGAAAGATCCTTTGGTGTAGATAGATTCTTTGCTGTAGATAGATCCCTTATTGTAGATAGAACACTTTGCTGTAGATAGATCATTTGCTGTAGATAGTACCCTTATTGTTGATAGATCTTTTGCTGTAGATAGAACTGTTGTTGTAAATATATCTTTTGCTAAAGATTGATCCTCTGCTGTTGATAAATACTGCGCTGTAAAAAATCCTTTGGTGTAGACAGATTCTTTGCTGTATATAGATCTCTTACTGAAGATAGATCACTTTGCTGTAGATAAATCATTTGCTGTAGATAGATCCATTGAGGTATAAAGTTCTGCTGTTGTAAATAGATCCTTTGTTGTAGATAGATCATTGGCTTTAGATAGATATTTAGCTGTAAATAGATCCTTTGCTTAAGATAGATCCTTAACTGTAGATAGATCTTTTGCTGCAGATAGATCCTTTGCTGCAGATTGATCCTTTGCTGTAGATAGATCTTTTGCTGCAGATAGATCCTTTGCTGCAGATTGATCCATCATTGTTGATAGATCTTTTGCTGTAAATAGATCCTTTGCTGTAGATAGATCCTTTCCTGTAGATAGATCCTTTGCTGTAGATAGATCCTTTGCTGTAGATAGAACTTTTGTTGTAAATAGATCTTTTGTTATAGATTGATCCTTTGCTGTTGATAGATCCTTAACTGTAGATGGATCCTTTGCTGGATATAGTCCTGTTACTTTAGATAGATCATTGTCTGTAGATTGATCCTTTGCTGTAGATAGATCATTTGCTGTAGATAGATTATCTGCTGAACATAGATTCTTTGCTGTAGATAGATTCCTTGTTGTAGATAGTTTCTTTGCTGTAGACAGATCCTTTGCAGTAGATAGATCCTTTACTGTAGATAGATCCTTTGCTGTAGATAGATTCTTAGCTGTACATAGATTCTTTGTTGTAGATAGATCCTTTGCTGTAGATAGATCCTTTGTAGTAGATAGATCTTTTACTGTAGATAGATCCTTAGCTGTAGATAGATCTAAGATCCTTTGTTGTAAATAAATAAATAAATCCTTTGCCGTAGATAGATCCTTTGCTGTAGATAGATCCTTTTCTGTAGATAGATCCTTTTCTGTAGATAGATCCTTTACTGTAGATAAAACCTTTGCTGTTGATAGATCCCATACTGTAAATAGATTCTTTGCTGTAGATAGATCCTTTGCTGTAGAAAGATCCTCTGCTGTAGAAAGATCTTCTGCTGTAAATAGATCCTTTGCTGTAGATAGATGCTTTGCTGTTGACAGATCTTTCGCTGTAGAAAGATCCTTTGGTGTAGATAGATTCTTTGCTGTAGATAGATCCTTTACAGTAGATAGAACACCTTGCTGTAGATAGATCATTTGCTGTAGGTAGATCCCTTATTGTTGATAGATCTTTTGCTGTAGATAGCTCCTTTACTGTAAATAGATCCTTTGCTTTAGATAGATCCTTCCATGTGGATAAATCCTTTGCTGTAGATAGATTTTTTGCAGTAGATAGAACTTTTGTTGTAAATATATCTTTTGCTAAAGATTGATTCTCTGCTGTTGATAGATCCTGCGCTGTAAAAAATCCTTTGGTGTAGACAGATTCTTTGCTGTAGATAGATCTCTCACTGAAGATAGATCACATTGCAGTAGATAGATCCTTTGCTGTAGATAGATCCATTAGGGTATAAAGTTCTGCTGTTGTAAATAGATCCTTTGTTGTAGATAGATCATTGGCTTTGGATAGATATTTTTCTGTAGATAGATCCTTTGCTTAAGATAGATCCTTAACTGTAGATTGATCCTTTGCTGTAGAGAGATCCTATGCAGTAGATAAATCCATGACTGTAGATAGATCCTTTGCTGTAGATAGATCCTTTTCTGTAGATAGATCCTTTGCTGTAGATAGATCCTTTGCTGTAGATAGATTCTCTGCTGAAGATAGATTTTTTACTGTAGATAGATTCTTTGCAGTAAATGTATCCTATGCAGAAGATAGATCCATTACTGTACATAGATCCTATGCTGTATAAAGATCCTTTGCTGAAGATAGATCCTTTGCTGTAGATAGATCCTTTGCTGCAGATAGATCCATCATTGTTGATAGATCTTTTGCTGTATAAAGATCCTTTGCTGAAGATAGATTCTTTGCTGTAGATAGATCCTTTGCTAAAGATAGATCCTTTGCTGTAGATAGATTCTTTGCTGCAGATAGATCCCTTATTGTTAATAGATCCTTTGCTGTAGATAGATTCTTTGCTGTAGATAGAACTTTTGTTGTAAATAGATCTTTTTCTATAGATTGATCCTATGCTGTTGACAGATCCTGCGCTGTAGAAAGATCTTTTGGTGTAGACAGATTCTTTTCTGTAGATAGATCCCTTACTGAAAATATATCACTTTGCTGTAGATAGATCCTTTGCTCTAGACAGATCCTATGCTGTATAAAGTTCTGCTGTTGTAAATTGATTCTTTTTTGTAGATAGATCATTGGCTTTAGATAGATCCTTTGCTGTAGATAGATCCTTTGCTGTAGATAGATCCTTTGCTTAAGATAGATCCTTAAATGTAGATTGATCCTTTGCTGTAGAGAGATCCTTTGCAGTAGATAAATATTTGACTGTAAACAGATCTTTTGCTGTAGATAGATCCTTTGCAGTAGATAGATCCTTTTCTGTAGATAGATACTTTGCTGTAGATTGATCCTTTGCTGTTGACAGATCCTGCGTTGTTTAAAGATCCTTTGGTGAAGACAGATTCTTTGCTGTAGATAGATACCTTACTGAAGATAGATCACTTTGCTGTAGATAGATCCTTCGCTGTAGATAGATCCTTTGCTGTATTAAGTTCTGCTATTGTAAATAGATTTTTTGTTGTAGATAGATCATTGGCTTTAGATAGATCCTTTGCTGTAGATAGATCCTTTGCTGTAGATAGATCCTTTTCAGTCAATAGATCCTCTACTGTAGATAGATCCTTTGCTGTGGATGGATCCTTATCTGTAGATAGATCATTTGCTGAAGATAAATCGTTTGCTGTAGATAGACACTTTGCTGTAGATTGATCCTTTACTGTAGATAGATCCTTTGCTGTAGATAGATCCTTTGCTGTAGATAGATCCTTTACTGTAGATAGATCCTATGCTGTAGATAGATTCATTACTGCTGATAGATTCTTTGTTGTACATAGATTCTTTGTTGTAGATAGAACATTTTCTGTAGATAGATCCTTGTAGTAGATAGATCATTTGCTGTAGATAGATCCTTTGTTGTAGATAGATCCTTCGCTGTAGATAGATCCTTTTCTGTAGATAGATCCTTTTCTGTAGATAGATCCTTTACTGTAGATAAAACCTTTGCTGTTGATAGATTCCATACTGTAAATAGATTCTTTGCTGTAGATAGATCCTTTGCTGTAGAAAGAACCTCTGCTGTAGAAAGATCTTTTGCTGTAAATAAATCCTTTGCTGTAGATAGATCCTTTGCTGTTGACAGATCTTTTGCTGTAGAAAGATCCTTTGGTGTAGATAGATTCTTTGCTGTAGATAGATCCCTTACTGTAGATAGAACAGTTTGCCGTAGATAGATCATTTGCTGTAGATAGATCCCTTATTGTTGGTAGATCTTTTGCTGTAGATAGCTCCTTTACTGTGAATAGATCCTTTGCTGTAGATAGATCCTTTCCTGTAGATATATCCTTTGCTGTTGATAGATTTTTTGCTGTAGATAGAACTTTTGTTGTAAATGTATCTTTTGCTAAGGATTGATCCTCTGCTGTTGATAGATCCTGTGCTGTGAAAAATTCTTTGGTGTAGACAGATTCTTTGCTGTAGATAGATCTCTCACTGAAGATAGATCACTTTGATGTAGATAGATCCTATGCTGTAGATAGATCCATTAGGGTATAAAGTTCTGCTGTTGTAAATAGATCCTTTGTTGTAAATAGATCATTGGCTTTAGATAGATATTTTGCTGTAGATAGATCCTTTGCTTAAGACAGATCCTTAACTGTAGATTGATCCTTTGCTGTAGAGAGATCCTATGCAGTAGATAAATCCTTGACTGTAGATAGATACTTTGCTGTAGATAAATCCTTTTCTGTAGATAGATTCTTTGCTGTAGATAGATCCTTTTCTGTAGATAGATTCTTTGCTGAAGATAGATTCTTTGCAGTAGATGTATCCTATGCAGAAGATAGATCCATTACTTTACATAGATCCTATGCTGTATAAAGATCCTTTGCTGAAGATAGATACTTTGCTGTAGATAGATCCTTTGCTGCAGATAGATCCCTCATTGTTGATAGATCTTTTGCTGTAAATAGCTCCTTGGTGTAGATAGATTCTTTGCTGCAGATAGATCCCTCATTGTTGATAGATCATTTTCTGTAGATAGCTCCTTTACTGTAAATAGAGCCTTTGCTGTAGATAGATCTTTTCCTTTAAATAGATCCTTTGCTGTAGATAGATCCTTTGCTGTAGATAGAGCTTTTATGGTAAATAGATCTTTTGTTATAGATTGATCCTTTGCTTTTGATAGATCCTTAACTGTAGATGGATCATTTGCTGTATATAATCCCGTTACTTTAGATAGATCATTGTCTGTAGATTGATCTTTTGCTGTAGATAGATCATTTGCTGTAGATAGATTATCTGCTGATCATATATTATTTGCTGTAGATTGATTCTTTGTTGTAGATAGATCCTTTGCTGAAGACAGATCCTTTGCAGTTGATAGATCCTTTACTGTAGATAGATCCTTTGCTGTAGATAGATTCTTAGCTGTACATAGATTCTTTGTTGTAGATAGATCCTTTGCTGTAGATAGATCCTTTGTAGTTTAATAGATATTTTACTGTAGATAGATCCTTAGCTGTAGATAGATCTAAGATCCTTTGCAGTAAATAAATAAATAAATCCTTTGCCGTAGATAGATCTCTTGCCGTAGATAGATCCTTTGCTGTAGATAGATCCTTTTCTGTTGATAGATCTTTTGTTGTAGATAAAACCGTTGCTGTAGATAGATCCCATACTGAAAATAGATCCTTTGCTGTAGATAGATCCTTTGCTGTAGAAAAATCCTCTGCTGTAGAAAGATCTCCTGCTGTAAATAGATCCATTGCTGTAGATAAATCCTTTGCTGTTGACAGATCTTTCGATGTAGAAAGATCCTTTGGTGTAGATAGATTCTTTGCTGTAGATAGATACCATACTGTAGATAGATCACTTTGCTGTAGATAGATCATTTGCTGAAGATAGATCCTTTGCTGTAGATAGATCCTTTGCTGCAGATAGATCCCTTATTGTTGATAGATCCTTTCCTGTAGATAGATTCTTTGCTGTTGATAGAACTTTTGTTGTTAATAGATCTTTTGCTATAGATTGATTCTTTGCTGTTGACAGATCCTGCGCTGTAGAAAGATCTTTTGGTGTAGACAGATTCTTTTCTGTAGATAGATCCCTTACCGAAAATAGATCACTTTGCTGTAGATAGATCCTTTGCTGTAGACAGATCCTATGCTGTATAAAGTTCTGCTGTTGTAAATAGATCCTTTTTTTGTAGATAGATCATTGGCTTTAGATAGATCCTTTGCTGTAGATAGAATCTTTGCTGTAGATAGATCCTTTGCTGTAGATAGATCCATTAGGGTATAAAGTTCTGCTGTTGTTAATAGATCCTTTGTTGTAGATAGATCATTGGCTTTAGATAGATATTTTGCTGAAGATAGATCCTTTGCTTAAGATAGATCCTTATCTGTAGATTGATCCTTTGCTGTAGAGAGATCCTATGCAGTAGATAAATCCTTGACTGTAGATAGATCCTTTGCTGTAGATAGATCCTTTTCTGTAGATATATCCTTTGCTGAAGATAGATCCTTTGCTGTAGATAGATTCTTCGCTGAAAATAGATTCTTTGCTGTAGATAGATCCTTTGCTAAAGATAGATCCTTTGCTGTAGATAGATTCTTTGCTGCAGATAGATCCCTTTTTGTTGATAGATCCTTCGCTGTACATAGATTCTTTGCTGTAGATAGAACTTTTGTTGTAAATAGATCTTTTTCTATAGATTGATCCTTTGCTGTTGACAGATCCTGCGCTGTAGAAAGATCTTTTGGTGTAGACAGATTCTTTTCTGTAGATAGATCCCTTACTGAAAATATATCACTTTGCTGTAGATAGATCCTTTGCTCTAGACAGATCCTATGCTGTATAAAGTTCTGCTGTTGTAAATAGATCCTTTTTTGTAGATAGATCATTGGCTTTAGATAGATCCTTTGCTGTAGATAGATCCTTTGCTGTAGATAGATCCTTTGCTTAAGACAGATCCTTAAATGTAGATTGATCCTTTGCTGTAGAGAGATCCTTTGCAGTAGATAAATATTTGACTGTAAACAGATCCTTTGCTGTAGATAGATCCTTTGCAGAAGATAGATCCTTTTCTGTAGATAGATACTTTGCTGTAGATTGATCCTTTGCTGTTGACAGATCCTGCGTTGTTGAAAGATCCTTTGATGAAGACAGATTCTTTGCTGTAGATAGATACCTTACTGAAGATAGATCACTTTGCTGTAGATAGATCCTTCGCTGTAGATAGATCCTTAACTGTAGATTGATCCTTTGCTGTAGAGAGATCCTATGCAGTAGATAAATCCTTGACTGTAGATAGATCCTTTGCTGTAGATAGATCCTTTGCTGTAGATAGATTCTTTGCTGAAGATAGATTCTTTGCTGTAGATAGATTCTTTGCAGTAGATGTATCCTATGCAGAAGATAGATCCATTACTGTACATAGATCCTATGCTGTATAAAGATCCTTTGCTGAAGATAGATCCTTTGCTGTAGATAGATCCTTTGCTGCAGATAGATCCCTCATTGTTGATAGATCTTTTGCTGTAAATAGCTCCTTGGTGTAGATAGATTCTTTGCTGCAGATAGATCCCTCATTGTTGATAGATCATTTTCTGTAGATAGCTCCTTTACTGTAAATAGAGCCTTTGCTGTAGATAGATCCTTTCCTGTAAATAGATCCTTTGCTGTAGATAGATCCTTTGCTGTAGATAGAGCTTTTATGGTAAATAGATCTTTTGTTATAGATTGATCCTTTGCTTTTGATAGATCCTTAACTGTAGATGGATCATTTGCTGTATATAGTCCCGTTACTTTAGATAGATCATTGTCTGTAGATTGATCCTTTGCTGTAGATAGATCATTTGCTGTAGATAGATTATCTGCTGATCATATATTCTTTGCTGTAGATTGATTTTTTGTTGTAGATAGATCCTTTTATGTAAATAGACCCTTTGTTACAGATTTATCCTTTGCTGTAGATTGATCCTTTGCTGTAGATAGATCATTTGTTGTAGAGAGATTATCTGCTGAACATAGATTCTTTGCTGTAGATAGATTCTTTGTTGTAGATAGATCCTTTGCTGTAGACAGATCCTTTGCAGTAGATAGATCCTTTACTGTAGATAGATCCTTTGCTGTAGATAGATTATTAGCTGTACTTAGATTCTTTGTTGTAGATAGATCCTTTGCTGTAGATAGATCCTTTGTAGTTGATAGATCTTTTACTGTTGATAGATCCTCAGCTGTAGATAGATCTAAGATCCTTTGCTGTAAATAAATAAATAAATCCTTTGCCTTTGCCGTAGATAGATCCCTTGCCGTAAATAGATTATTAGCTGTACTTAGATTCTTCGTTGTAGATAGATCCTTTGCTGTAGATAGATCCTTTGTAGTTGATAGATCTTTTACTGTAGATAGATCCTTTGC
The DNA here is from genome assembly GCA_947561585.1 of Caprella mutica. Taxonomy (NCBI): domain Eukaryota; kingdom Metazoa; phylum Arthropoda; class Malacostraca; order Amphipoda; family Caprellidae; genus Caprella; species Caprella mutica. The sequence continues at coordinate 61,842 of CANNZV010002788.1, read as the reverse complement.
TGTAGATAGATCTAAGATCCTTTGCTGTAAATAAATAAATAAATATTTTGCCTTTGCCGTAGATAGATCCCTTGCCGTAGATAGATCCTTTGCTGTAGATAGATCATTTGCTGTAGATAGATTCTTCGCTGTAGATAGATCCTTTTATGTAGATAGATCCTTTTCTGTAGATAGATCTTTTATTGTAGATAAAACCGTTGCTGTAGATAGATCCAATACTGAAAAAAGATCCTTTGCTGTAGAAAGATCCTTTGCTGTAGAAAAATCCTCTGCTGTAGAAAGATCTCCTGCTGTAAATAGACCCATTGCTGTAGATAGATCCTTTGCTGTTGACAGATCTTTCGCTGTAGAAAGATCCTTTGGTGTAGATAGATTCTTTGCTGTAGATAGATCCCTTACTGTAGATAGATCACTTTGCTGTATATAGATCATTTGCTGTAGATTGATCCCTTACTGTAGATAGATCACTTTGCTGTAGATAGATCCTTTGCTGTAGACAGATCCTATGCTGTATAAAATTCTGCTGTTGTAAATAGATCCTTTTTTTTAGATAGATCATTGGCTTTAGATAGATCCCTTGCTGTAGATAGATCCTTTGCTGTAGATAGATCCTTTTCTGTAGATAGATTTCTGTAGATAGATCCTTTACTGTAGATACAACCTTTGCTGTTGATAGATCCCATACTGTAAATAGATTCTTTGCTGTTGATAGATCCTCTGCTGTAGAAAGATCCTCTGCTGTAGAAAGATCTTCTGCTGTAAATAGATCCTTTGCTGTAGATAGATCCTTTGCTGTTGACAGATCCTTCGCTGTAGAAAGATCCTTTGGTGTAGATAGATTCTTTGCTGTAGATAGATCCCTTGCTGTAGATAGAACACCTTGCTGTAGATAGATCATTTGCTGTAGGTAGATCCCTTATTGTTGATAGATCTTTTGCTGTAGATAGCTCCTTTACTGTAAGTAGATCCTTTGCTGTAGATAGATCCTTTCATGTGGATAAATCCTTTGCAGTAGATAGATTTTTTGCTGTAGATAGAACTTTTGTTGTAAATATATCTTTTGCTAAAGATTGATCCTCTGCTGTTGATAGATACTGCGCTGTAAAAAATCCTTTGGTGTAGACAGATTCCTTGCTGTAGATAGATCTCTTACTGAAGATAGTTCACTTTGCTGTAGATAGATCCTTTGCTGTAGATAGATCCAATAGGGTATAAAGTTCTGCTGTTGTAAATAGATCCTTTGTTGTAGATAGATCATTGGCTTTAGATAGATCCTATGCAGTAGATAAATCCTTGACTGTAGATAGATCCTTTGCTGTAGATAGATCCTTTTCTGTAGATAGATCCTTTGCTGTAGATAGATCCTTTGCTGTAGATTGATTCTTTGCTGAAGATAGATTCTTTGCTGTAGATAGATTCTTTGCAGTAGATGTATCCTATGCCGAAGATAGATCCATTACTGTACTTAGATCCTATGCTGTATAAAGATCCTTTGCTGAAGATAGATCCTTTGCTGTAGATAGATCCTTTGTTGCAGATAGATCAATCATTGTTGATAGATCTTTTGCTGTATAAAGATCCTTTGCTGAAGATAGATCCTTTGCTTTAGATAGATCCTTTGCTGCAGATAGATCTCTCATTGTTGATAGATCTTTTGCTGTAGATAGCTCCTTTGCTGTAGATAGATCTTTTGCTGCAGATAGATCCCTCATTGTTAATAGATCATTTGCTGTAGATAGCTCCTATACTGTAAATAGATCCTTTGCTGTAGATAGATCCTTTCCTGTAGATAGATCCTTTGCAATAGATAGATCCTTTGCTGTAGATAGAACTTTCGTTGTAAATAGATCTTTTGTTATAGATTTATCCTTTGCTTTTGATAGATCCTTAACTGTAGATGGATCCTTTGCTTTATATAGTCCCGTTACTTTAGATAGATCATTGTCTGTAAATTGATCCTTTGCTGTAGATAGATCATTTGCTGTAGATAGATTATCTGCTGAACATAGATTCTTTGCTGTAGATAGATTCTTTGTTGTAGATAGATCCTTTGCTGTAGACAGATCCTTTGCAGTAGATAGATCCTTTACTGTAGTTAGATCCTTTGCTGTAGATAGATTATTAGCTGTACTTAGATTCTTTGTTGTAGATAGTTCCTTTGCTGTAGATATATCCTTTGTTGTTGATAGATTTTTACTGTAGATAGATCCTCAGCTGTAGATAGATCTAAGATCCTTTGCTGTAAATAAATGAATAAATCCTTTGCCTTTGCCGTAGATAGATCCCTTGCCGTAGATAGATCCTTTGCTGTAGATAGATCCTCTGCTGTAGATAGATTCTTCGCTGTAGATAGATCCTTTTCTGTAGATATATCCTTTTCTGTTGATAGATCTTTTATTGTAGATAAAACCGTTGCTGTAGATAGATCCCATACTAAAAAAAGATCCTTTGCTGTAGATAGATCCTTTGCTGTAGATTGATCCTTTGCTGCAGAGAGATCCTATGCAGTAGATAAATCCTTAACTGTAGATAGATCCTTTGCTGTAGATAGATCCTTTTCTGTAGATAGATCCTTTGCTGAAGATAGATCCTTTGCTGTAGATAGATTCTTTGCTGAAGATAGATTCTTTGCTGTAGATAGATCCTTTGCTAAAGATAGATCCTTTGCTGTATATAGATTCTTTGCTGCAGATAGATCCCTTATTGTTGATAGATCCTTCGCTGTAGATAGATTCTTTGCTGTAGATAGAACTTTTGTTGTAAATAGATCTTTTTCTATAGATTGATCCTTTGCTGTTGACAGATCCTGCGCTGTAGAAAGATCTTTTGGTGTAGACAGATTCTTTTCTGTAGATAGATCCCTTACTGAAAATATATCACTTTGCTGTAGATAGATCCTTTGCTCTAGACAGATCCTATGCTGTATAAAGTTCTGCTGTTGTAGATAGATCCTTTTTTGTAGATAGATCATTGGCTTCAGATAGATCCTTTGCTATAGATAGATCCTTTGCTGTAGATAGATCCTTTGTTTAAGATAGATCCTTAAATGTAGATTGATCCTTTGCTGTAGAGAGATCCTTTGCACTAGATAAATATTTGACTGTAAACAGATCCTTTGCTGTAGATAGACACCTTACTGAAGATAGATCACTTTGCTGTAGATAGATCCTTCGCTGTAGATAGATCCTTTGCTGTATAAAGTTCTGCTGTTGTAAATAGATTTTTTGTTGTAGATAGATCATTGGCTTTAGATAGATCCTTTGCTGTAGATAGATCCTTTGCTTAAGATAGATCCTTAACTTCAGATTGATCCTATTCTGTAGAGAGATCCTTTGCAGTAGATAAATCCTTGACTGTAGATAGATCCTTTGCTGTAGATAGATCCTTTGCTGTAGATAGCTCCTATGCAGTAGATGGATCCATTACTGTACATAGATCCTATGCTGTATAAAGATCCATTGCTGAAGATAGAACCTTTGCTGTAGATAGATCCTTTGCTGCAGATAGATCCCTCACTGTTGATAGATCTTTTGCTGTAGATAGCGCCTTCACTGTAAATAGATCCTTTGCTGTAGATAGATCCCTTGCTGTGGATTGATCATATGATGTAGATAGATCCTTTACTGTATATAGGTCCTTTGCTGTAGATAGATCCTTTGCTGTAGATAGATCCTTTTCAGTAAATAGATCCTCTACTGTAGATAGATCCTTTGCTGTGGATGGATCCTTATCTGTAGATAGATCATTTGCTGAAGATAAATCGTTTGCTGTAGATAGACACTTTGGTGTAGATAGATCCTTTACTGTAGAGAGATCCTTTGCTGTAGATGGATCCTTTGCTGTAGATAGATCCTTTGCTGTAGATAGATCCCATGCTGTAGATAGATTCTTTACTGCTGATAGATTCTTTGCTGTACATAGATTCTTTGTTGTAGATAGAACATTTTCTGTAGATAGATCCTTGTAGTAGATAGATCATTTGCTGTAGATAGATCCTTTGTTGTAGATAGATCCTTCGCTGTAGATAGATCCTTTTCTGTAGATAGATCCTTTTCTGTAGATTGATCCTTTACTGTAGATAAAACCTTTGCTGTTGATAGATCCCATACTGTAAATAGATTCTTTGCTGTTGATAGATCCTTTGCTGTAGAAAGATCCTCTGCTGTAGAAAGATCTTCTGCTGTAAATAGATCCTTTGCTGTAGATAGATCCTTTGCTGTTGACAGATCTTTTGCTGTAGAAAGATCCTTTGGTGTAGATAGATTTTTTGCTGTAGATAGATCCCTTACTGTAGATAGAACAGTTTGCCGTAGATAGATCATTTGCTGTAGATAGATCCCTCATTGTTGATAGATCTTTGGCTGTAGATAGCTCCTTTACTGTAAATAGATCCTTTGCTGTAGATAGATCCTTTCCTGTAGATATATCCTTTGCTGTAGATAGATTTTTTGCTGTAGATAGAACTTTTGTTGTAAATATATCTTTTGCTAAAGATTGATCCTCTGCTGTTGATAGATCCTGTGCTGTAAAAAATCCTTTGGTGTAGACAGATTCTTAGCTGTAGATAGATCTCTTACTGAAGATAGATCACTTTGCTGTAGATAGATCCTATGCTGTAGATAGATCCATTAGGGTATAAAGTTCTGCTGTTGTAAATAGATCCTTTGTTGTAGATAGATCATTGGCTTTAGATAGATATTTTGCTGTAGATAGATCCTTTGCTTAAGATAGATCCTTAACTGTAGATTGATCCTTTGCTGTAGAGAGATCTTATGCAGTAGATAAATCCTTGACTGTAGATAGATCCTTTGCTGTAGATAGATTCTTTTCTGTAGATAGATCCTTTGCTGTAGATAGATCCTTTGCTGTAGATAGATTCTTTGCTGAAGATAGATTCTTTGCTGTAGATAGATTCTTTGCAGTAGATGTATCCAATGCAGAAGATAGATTCATTACTGTATATAGATCCTATGCTGTATAAAGATCCTTTGCTGAAGATAGATACTTTGCTGTAAATAGATCCTTTGCTGTAGATAGATCCTTTGCTGTAGATAGATCCTTTGCTGTAGATAGAGCTTTTATGGTAAATAGATCTTTTGTTATAGATTGATCCTTTGCTTTTGATAGATCCTTAACTGTAGATGGATCATTTGCTGTATATAGTCCCGTTACTTTAGATAGATCATTGTCTGTAGATTGATCCTTTTCTGTAGTTAGATCATTTGCTGTAGATAGATTATCTGCTGATCATATATTCTTTGCTGTAGATAGATTCTTTGTTGTAGATAGATCCTTTGATGTAAATAGACCCTTTGCAGTAGATAGATCCTTTACTGTAGATAGATCCTTTGCTGTAGATAGATTCCTAGCTGTAAATAGATTATTTGATGTAGATAGATCCTTTGCTATAGATAGATCCTTTGTAGTAGATAGATCTTTTACTGTAGATAGATCCTTAGCTGTAGATAGATCTAAGATCCTTTGCTGTAAATAAATAAATAAATCCTATGCCGTAGATAGATACCTTGCCGTACATAGATCCTTTGCTGGAGATAGATCCTTTGCTGTAGATAGATTCTTCGCTGTAGATAGATCCTTTGGTGAAGACAGATTCTTTGCTGTAGATAGATACCTTACTGAAGATAGATCACTTTGCTGTAGATTGATCCTTCGCTGTAGATAGATCCTTTGCTGTATAAAGTTCTGCTGTTGTAAATAGATTTTTTGTTGTAGATAGATCATTGGCTTTAGATAGATCCTTTGCTGTAGATAGATCCTTTGCTTAAGATAGATCCTTAACTTCAGATTGATCCTATTCTGTAGAGAGATCCCTTGCAGTAGATAAATTCTTGACTGTAGATAGATCCTTTGCTGTAGATAGATCCTTTGCTGCAGATAGATCCCTCATTGTTGATAGATCTTTTGCTTTATAAAGATCCTTTGCTGAAGATAGATCCTTTGCTGTAGATGGATCCTTTGCTGCAGATAGATCCCTCATTGTTGATAGATCTTTTGCTGTAAATAGCTCCTTGGTGTAGATAGATTCTTTGCTGCAGATAGATCTCTCATTGTTGATAGATCATTTTCTGTAGAAAGCTCCTTTACTGTAAATAGAGCTTTTGCTGTAGATAGATCCTTTCCTGTAAATAGATCCTTTGCTGTAGATAGAACCTTTGCTGTAGATAGAGCTTTTATGGTAAATAGATCTTTTGTTATAGATTGATCCTTTGCTTTTGATAGATCCTTAACTGTAGATGGATCATTTGCTGTATATAGTCCCGTTACTTTAGATAGATCATTGTCTGTAGATTGATCCTTTGCTGTAGTTAGATCATTTGCTGTAGATAGATTATCTGCTGATCATATATTCTTTGCTGTAGATAGATTCTTTGTTGTAGATAGATCCTTTGATGTAAATGACCCTTTGCAGTAGATAGATCCTTTACTGTAGATAGATCCTTTGCTGTAGATAGATTCCTAGCTGTACATAGATTATTTGTTGTAGATATATCCTTTGCTGTAGATAGATCCTTTGTAGTAGATAGATCTTTTACTGTAGATAGATCCTTAGCTGTAGATAGATCTAAGATCCTTTGCTGTAAATAAATAAATAAATCCTATGCCGTAGATAGATACCTTGCCGTAGATAGATCCTTTGCTGGAGATAGATCCTTTGCTGTAGATAGATTCTTCGCTGTAGATAGATCCTTTGGTGAAGACAGATTCTTTGCTGTAGATAGACACCTTACTGAAGATAGATCACTTTGCTGTAGATAGATCCTTCGCTGTAGATAGATCCTTTGCTGTATAAAGCTCTGCTGTTGTAAATAGATTTTTTGTTGTAGATAGATCATTGGCTTTAGATAGATCCTTTGCTGTAGATAGATCCTTTGCTTAAGATAGATCCTTAACTTCAGATTGATCCTATTCTGTAGAGAGATCCTTTGCAGTAGATAAATCCTTGACTGTAGATAGATCCTTTGCTGTAGATAGATCCTTTGCTGTAGATAGATCCTATGCAGTAGATAGATCCATTACTGTACATAGATCCTATGCTGTATAAAGATCCTTTGCTGAAGATAGATCCTTTGCTGTAGATAGATCCTTTGCTGCAGATAGATCCCTCATTGTTGATAGATCTTTTGCTGTAGATAGCTCCTTCACCGTAAATAGATCCTTTGCTGTAGATAGATCCCTTGCTGTGGATTGATCATATGATGTAGATAGATCCTTTACTGTAGATAGGTCCTTTGCTGTAGATAGATCCTTTGCTGTATATAGTCCCGTTACTTTTGATAGATCATTGTCTGTAGATTGATCCTTTGCTGTAGTTAGATCATTTGCTGTAGATAGATTATCTGCTGATCATAAATTCTTTGCTGTAGATAGATTATTTGTTGTAGATAGATCCTTTGATGTAAATAGACCCTTTGCAGTAGATAGATCCTTTACTGTAGATAGATCCTTTGCTGTAGATAGATTCCTAGCTGTACATAGATTATTTGATGTAGATAGATCCTTTGCTGTAGGTAGATCCTTTGTAGTAGATAGATCTTTTACTGTAGATAGATCCTTAGCTGTAGATAGATCTAAGATCTTTTGCTGTAAATAAATAAATAAACTCTATGCCGTAGATAGATACCTTGCCGTAGATAGATCCTTTGCTGGAGATAGATCCTTTGCTGTAGATAGATTCTTCGCTGTAGATAGATCCTTTGGTGAAGACAGATTCTTTGCTGTAGATAGATACCTTACTGAAGATAGATCACTTTGCTGTAGATAGATCCTTCGCTGTAGATAGATCCTTTGCTGTATAAAGTTCTGCTGTTGTAAATAGATTTTTTGTTGTAGATAGATCATTGGCTTTAGATAGATCCTTTGCTGTAGATAGATCCTTTGCTTAAGATAGATCCTTAACTTCAGATTGATCCTATTCTGTAGAGAGATCCCTTGCAGTAGATAAATCCTTGACTGTAGATAGATCCTTTGCTGTAGATAGATCCTTTGCTGCAGATAGATCCCTCATTGTTGATAGATCTTTTGCTGTATAAAGATCCTTTGCTGAAGATAGATCCTTTGCTGTAGATAGATCCTTTGCTGCAGATAGATCCCTCATTGTTGATAGATCTTTTGCTGTAAATAGCTCCTTGGTGTAGATAGATTCTTTGCTGCAGATAGATCCCTCATTGTTGATAGATCATTTTCTGTAGAAAGCTCCTTTACTGTAAATAGAGCCTTTGCTGTAGATAGATCCTTTCCTGTAAATAGATCCTTTGCTGTAGATAGAACCTTTGCTATAGATAGAGCTTTTATGGTAAATAGATCTTTTGTTATAGATTGATCATTTGCTTTTGATAGATCCTTAACTGTAGATGGATCATTTGCTGTATATAGTCCCGTTACTTTAGATAGATCATTGTCTGTAGATTGATCCTTTGCTGTAGTTAGATCATTTGCTGTAGATAGATTATCTGCTTATCATATATTCTTTGCTGTAGATAGCTCCTTCACCGTAAATAGATCCTTTGCTGTAGATAGATCCCTTGCTGTGGATTGATCATATGATGTAGATAGATCCTTTACTGAAGACAGGTCCTTTGCTGTTGATAGATCCTTTGCTGTAGATAGATCCTTTTCTGTAAATAGATCCTCTACTGTAGATAGATCCTTTGCTGTGGATGGATCCTTATCTGTAGATAGATCATTTGCTGTATATAGTCCCGTTACTTTAGATAGATCATTGTCTGTAGATTGATCCTTTGCTGTAGTTAGATCATTTGCTGTAGATAGATTATCTGCTGATCATATATTCTTTGCTGTAGATAGATTCTTTGTTGTAGATAGATCCTTTGATGTAAATGACCCTTTGCAGTAGATAGATCCTTTACTGTAGATAGATCCTTTGCTGTAGATAGATTCCTAGCTGTACATAGATTATTTGTTGTAGATATATCCTTTGCTGTAGATAGATCCTTTGTAGTAGATAGATCTTTTACTGTAGATAGATCCTTAGCTGTAGATAGATCTAAGATCCTTTGCTGTAAATAAATAAATAAATCCTATGCCGTAGATTGATACCTTGCCGTAGATAGATCCTTTGCTGGAGATAGATCCTTTGCTGTAGATAGATTCTTCGCTGTAGATAGATCCTTTGGTGAAGACAGATTCTTTGCTGTAGATAGATACCTTACTGAAGATAGATCACTTTGCTGTAGATAGATCCTTCGCTGTAGATAGATCCTTTGCTGTATAAAGCTCTGCTGTTGTAAATAGATTTTTTGTTGTAGATAGATCATTGGCTTTAGATAGATCCTTTGCTGTAGATAGATCCTTTGCTTAAGATAGATCCTTAACTTCAGATTGATCCTATTCTGTAGAGAGATCCTTTGCAGTAGATAAATCCATGACTGTAGATAGATCCTTTGCTGTAGATAGATCCTTTGCTGTAGATAGATCCTATGCAGTAGATAGATCCATTACTGTACATAGATCCTATGCTGTATAAAGATCCTTTGCTGAAGATAGATCCTTTGCTGTAGATAGATCCTTTGCTGCAGATAGATCCCTCATTGTTGATAGATCTTTTGCTGTAGATAGCTCCTTCACCGTAAATAGATCCTTTGCTGTAGATAGATCCCTTGCTGTGGATTGATCATATGATGTAGATAGATCCTTTACTGAAGACAGGTCCTTTGCTGTTGATAGATCCTTTGCTGTAGATAGATCCTTTTCTGTAAATAGATCCTCTACTGTAGATAGATCCTTTGCTGTGGATGGATCCTTATCTGTAGATAGATCATTTGCTGAAGATAAATCGTTTGCTGTAGATAGACACTTTGCTGTAGATAGATCCTTTACTGTAGATAGATCCTTTGCTGTAGATAGATCTTTTGCTGTAGATAGATCCTTTGCTGTAGATAGATCCTATGCTGTAGATAGATTCTTTACTGCTGATAAATTCTTTGCTGTACATAGATTCTTTGTTGTAGATAGAACATTTTCTGTAGATAGATCCTTGTAGTAGATAGATCATTTGCTGTAGATAGATCCTTTGTTGTAGATAGATCTTTCGCTGTAGATAGATCCTTTTCTGTAGATAGATCCTTTTCTGTAGATAGATCCTTTACTGTAGATAAAACCTTTGCTGTTGATAGATCCCATACTGTAAATAGATTCTTTGCTGTAGATAGATCCTTTGCTGTAGAAAGATCCTCTGCTGTAGAAAGATCCTTTGGTGTAGATAGATTCTTTGCTGTAGATAGATCCCTTACTGTAGATAGAACAGTTTGCCGTAGATAGATCATTTGCTGTAGATAGATCCCTTATTGTTGATAAATCTTTTGCTGTAGATAGCTCCTTTACTGTAAATAGATCCTTTGCTGTAGAAAGTTCCTTTCCTGTATATATATCCTTTGCTGTAGATAGATTTTTTGCTGTAGATAATACTTTTGTTGTAAATATATCTTTTGCTAAAGATTGATCCTCTGCTGTTGATAGATCCTGTGCTGTAAAAAATCCTTTGGTGTAGACAGATTCTTTGCTGTAGATAGATCTCTTACTGAAGATAGATCACTTTGCTGTAGATAGATCCTATGCTGTAGATAGATCCATTAGGGTATAAAGTTCTGCTGTTGTAAATAAATCCTTTGTTGTAGATAGATCATTGGCTTTAGAAAGATATTTTGCTGTAGATAGATCCTTTGCTTAAGATAGATCCTTAACTGTAGATTGATCCTTTGCTGTAGAGAGATCCTATGCAGTAGATAAATCCTTGACTGTAGATAGATCCTTTGCTGTAGATAGATCCTTTTCTGTAGATAGATCCTTTGCTGTAGATAGATCCTTTGCTGTAGATAGATTCTTTGCTGAAGATAGATTCTTTGCTGTAGATAGATTCTTTGCAGTAGATGTATCCTATGCAGAAGATAGATCCATTACTGTACATAGATCCTATGCTGTATATAGATCCTTTGCTGAAGATAGATACTTTGCTGTAGATAGATCCTTTGCTGCAGATAGATCCCTCATTGTTGATAGATCTTTTGCTGTATAAAGATCCTTTGCTGAAGATAGATCCTTTGCTGTAGATAGATCCTTTGCTGCAGATAGATCCCTCATTGTTGATAGATCTTTTGCTGTAAATAGCTCCTTGGTGTAGATAGATTCTTTGCTGCAGATAGATCCCCCATTGTTGATAGATCATTTTCTGTAGATAGCTCCTTTACTGTAAATAGAGCCTTTGCTGTAGATAGATCCTTTCCTGTAAATAGATCATTTGCTGTAGATAGATCCTTTGCTGCAGATAGATCCCTCATTGTTGATAGATCTTTTGCTGTAAATAGCTCCTTGATGTAGATAGATTCTTTGCTGCAGATAGATCCCTCATTGTTGATAGATCATTTTCTGTAGATAACTCCTTTACTGTAAATAGAGCCTTTGCTGTAGATAGATCCTTTCCTGTAAATAGATCCTTTGCTGTAGATAGATCCTTTGCTGTAGATAGAGCTTTTATGGTAAATAGATCTTTTGTTATAGATTGATCCTTTGCTTTTGATAGATCCTTAACTGTAGATGGATCATTTGCTGTATATAGTCCCGTTACTTTAGATAGATCATGGTCTGTAGATTGATCCTTTGCTGTAGATAGATCATTTGCTGTAGATAGATTATCTGCTGATCATATATTCTTTGCTGTAGATAGATTCTTTGTTGTAGATAGATCCTTTGATGTAAATAGACCCTTTGCAGTAGATAGATCCTTTACTGTAGATAGATCCTTTGCTGTTGATAGATTCCTAGCTGTACATAGATTATTTGTTGTAGATAGATCCTTTGCTGTAGATAGATCCTTTGTAGTAGATAGATCTTTTACTGTAGATAGATCCTTAGCTGTACATAGATCTAAGATCCTTAAATAAAATAAATAAATCCTATGCCGTAGATAGATACCTTGCCGTAGATAGATCCTTTGCTGGAGATAGATCCTTTGCTGTAGATAGATTCTTCGCTGAAGATAGATCCTTTTCTTTAGATAGATCCTTTTCTGTAGATAGATCTTTTATTGTAGATAAAACCGTTGCTGTAGATAGATCCCATACTGAAAATAGATCCTTTGCTGTAGATAGATCCTTTGCTGTAGAAAAATCCTCTGAGGTAGAAAGATCTCCTGCTGTAAATAGATCCCTTACTGTAGATAGATCACTTTTCTGTAGATAGATCATTTGCTGTAGATAGATCCCTTACTGTAGATAGATCACTTTGCTGTAGATAGATCCTTCGCTGAAGATAGATCCTTTGTTGTAGATAGATCCTTTGCAGCAGATAGATCCCTTATTGTTGATAGATCCTTTGCTGTAGATAGATTCTTTGCTCTAGATAGAACTTTTGTTGTTAATAGATCTTTTGCTATAGATTGATCCTTTGCTGTTGACAGATCCTATGCTGTATAAAGTTCTGCTGTTGTAAATAGATCCTTTTTTGTAGATAGATCATTGGCTTTAGATAGATCCTTTGCTGTAGATAGATCCTTTGCTTAAGATAGATCCTTAAATGTAGGTTGATCCTTTGCTGTAGAGAGACCCTTTGCAGTAGATACATCCTTGACTGTAAACAGATCCTTTGCTGTAGATAGATCCTTTGCAGTAGATAGATCCTTTGCTGTAGATAGATACTTCGCTGTAGATTGATCCTTTGCTGTTGACAGATTCTGCGTTGTTGAAAGATCCTTTGGTGAAGACATATTCTTTGCTGTAGATAGATACCTTACTGAAGATAGGTCACTTTGCTGTAGATAGATCCTTCGCTGTAGATAGATCCTTTGCTGTATTTAGTTCTGCTGTTGTAAATAGATTTTTTGTTGTAGATAGATCATTGGCTTTAGATAGATCCTTTGCTGTAGATAGATCCTTTGCTTGAGATAGATCCTTAACTTTAGATTGATCCTATGCTGTAGAGAGATCCTTTGCAGTAGATAAATCCTTGACTGTAAACAGATCCTTTGCTGTAGATAGATCCTTTGCAGTAGATAGATCCTTTGCTGTAGATAGATACTTTGCTGTAGATTGATCCTTTGCTGTTGACAGATCCTGCGTTGTTGAAAGATCCTTTGGTGAAGACAGATTCTTTGCTGTAGATAGATACCCTACTGAAGATAGATCACTTTGCTGTAGATAGATCCTTCGCTGTAGATAAATCCTTTGCTGTATTTAGTTCTGCTGTTGTAAATAGATTTTTTGTTGTTGATAGATCATTGGCTTTAGATAGATCCTTTGCTGTAGATAGATCCTTTGCTTAAGATAGATCCTTAACTTTAGATTGATCCTATGCTGTAGAGAGATCCTTAGCAGTAGATAAATCCTTTTCAGTAGAATGATCCTTTGCTGTAGATAGATCTTTTTCAGTAGATAGGTCCTTTGCTACAGATAGATCCTTTGCTGTAGATAGATCCTTTACTGTAGATAGATCCTTTGCTGTGGATGGATCCTTTGCTGTAGATAGATACTTTGCTGTAGATTGATCCTTTGCTGTTGACAGATCCTGCGTTGTTGAAAGATCCTTTGGTGAAGACAGATTCTTTGCTGTAGATAGATACCTTACTGAAGATAGATCACTTTGTTGTAGATAGATCCTTCGCTGTAGATAGATCCTTTGCTGTATAAAGTTCTGCTGTTGTAAATAGATTTTTTGTAGTAGATAGATCATTGGCTTTAGATAGATCCTTTGCTGTAGATAGATCCTTTGCTTAAGATAGATCCTTAACTTCAGATTGATCCTATTCTGTAGAGAGATCCCTTGCAGTAGATAAATCCTTGACTGTAGATAGATCCTTTGCTGTAGATAGATCCTTTGCTGCAGATAGATCCCTCATTGTTGATAGATCTTTTGCTGTATAAAGATCCTTTACTGAAGATAGATCCTTTGCTGTAGATAGATCCTTTGCTGCAGATAGATCCCTCATTGTTGATAGATCTTTTGCTGTAATTAGCTCCTTGGTGTAGATAGATTCTTTGCTGCAGATAGATCCCTCATTGTTGATAGATCATTTTCTGTAGAAAGCTCCTTTACTGTAAATAGAGCCTTTGCTGTAGATAGATCCTTTCCTGTAAATAGATCCTTTGCTGTAGATAGAACCTTTGCTGTAGATAGAGCTTTTATGGTAAATAGATCTTTTGTTATAGATTGATCCTTTGCTTTTGATAGATCCTTAACTGTAGATGGATCATTTGCTGTATATAGTCCCGTTACTTTAGATAGATCATTGTCTGTAGATTGATCCTTTGCTGTAGTTAGATCATTTGCTGTAGATAGATTATCTGCTGATCATATATTCTTTGCTGTAGATAGATTCTTTGTTGTAGATAGATCCTTTGATGTAAATGACCCTTTGCAGTAGATAGATCCTTTACTGTAGATAGATCCTTTGCTGTAGATAGATTCCTAGCTGTACATAGATTATTTGTTGTAGATATATCCTTTGCTGTAGATAGATCCTTTGTAGTAGATAGATCTTTTACTGTAGATAGATCCTTAGCTGTAGATAGATCTAAGATCCTTTGCTGTAAATAAATAAATAAATCCTATGCCGTAGATAGATACCTTGCCGTAGATAGATTCTTTGCTGGAGATAGATCCTTTGCTGTAGATAGATTCTTCGCTGTAGATAGATCCTTTGGTGAAGACAGATTCTTTGCTGTAGATAGATACCTTACTGAAGATAGATCACTTTGCTGTAGATAGATCCTTCGCTGTAGATAGATCCTTTGCTGTATAAAGCTCTGCTGTTGTAAATAGATTTTTTGTTGTAGATAGATCATTGGCTTTAGATAGATCCTTTGCTGTAGATAGATCCTTTGCTTAAGATAGATCCTTAACTTCAGATTGATCCTATTCTGTAGAGAGATCCTTTGCAGTAGATAAATCCATGACTGTAGATAGATCCTTTGCTGTAGATAGATCCTTTGCTGTAGATAGATCCTATGCAGTAGATAGATCCATTACTGTACATAGATCCTATGCTGTATAAAGATCCTTTGCTGAAGATAGATCCTTTGCTGTAGATAGATCCTTTGCTGCAGATAGATCCCTCATTGTTGATAGATCTTTTGCTGTAGATAGCTCCTTCACCGTAAATAGATCCTTTGCTGTAGATAGATCCCTTGCTGTGGATTGATCATATGATGTAGATAGATCCTTTACTGTAGATAGGTCCTTTGCTGTAGATAGATCCTTTGCTGTAGATAGATCCTTTTCAGTAAATAGATCCTCTACTGTAGATAGATCCTTTGCTGTGGATGGATCCTTATCTGTAGATAGATCATTTGCTGAAGATAAATCGTTTGCTGTAGATAGACACTTTGCTGTAGATAGATCCTTTACTGTAGATAGATCCTTTGCTGTAGATAGATATTTTCCTGTAGATAGATCCTTTGCTGTAGATAGATCCTATGCTGTAGATAGATTCTTTACTGCTGATAGATTCTTTGCTGTACATAGATTCTTTGTTGTTGATAGAACATTTTCTGTAGATAGATCCTTGTAGTAGATAGATCATTTGCTGTAGATAGATCCTTTGTTGTAGATAGATCCTTCGCTGTAGATAGATCCTTTTCTGTAGATAGATCCTTTTCTGTAGATAGATCCTTTACTGTAGATAAAACCTTTGCTGTTGATAGATCCCATACTGTAAATAGATTCTTTGCTGTAGATAGATCTTTTGCTGTAGAAAGATCCTCTGCTGTAGAAAGATCTTCTGCTGTAAATATATCCTTTGCTGTAGATAGATCCTTTGCTGTTGACAGATCTTTTGCTGTAGAAAGATCCTTTGGTGTAGATAGATTCTTTGCTGTAGATAGATCCCTTACTGTAGATAGAACAGTTTGCCGTAGATAGATCATTTGCTGTAGATAGATCCCTTATTGTTGATAGATCTTTTGCTGTAGATAGCTCCTTTACTGTAAATAGATCCTTTGCTGTAGAAAGATCCTTTCCTGTAGATATATCCTTTGCTGTAGATAGATTTTTTGCTGTAGATAGTACTTTTGTTGTAAATATATCTTTTGCTAAAGATTGATCCTCTGCTGTTGATAGATCATGTGCTGTAAAAAATCCTTTGGTGTAGACAGATTCTTTGCTGTAGATAGATCTCTTACTGAAGATAGATCACTTTGCTGTAGATAGATCCTATGCTGTAGATAGATCCATTAGGGTATAAAGTTCTGCTGTTGTAAATAAATCCTTTGTTGTAGATAGATCATTGGCTTTAGATAGATATTTTGCTGTAGATAGATCCTTTGCTTAAGATAGATCCTTAACTGTAGATTGATCCTTTGCTGTAGAGAGATCCTATGCAGTAGATAAATCCTTGACTGTAGATAGATCCTTTGCTGTAGATAGATCCTTTTCTGTAGATAGATCCTTTGCTGTAGATAGATCCTTTGCTGTAGATAGATTCTTTGCTGAAGATAGATTCTTTGCTGTAGATAGATTCTTTGCAGTAGATGTATCCTATGCAGAAGATAGATCCATTACTGTACATAGATCCTATGCTGTATATAGATCCTTTGCTGAAGATAGATACTTTGCTGTAGATAGATCCTTTGCTGCAGATAGATCCCTCATTGTTGATAGATCTTTTGCTGTATAAAGATCCTTTGCTGAAGATAGATCCTTTGCTGTAGATAGATCCTTTGCTGCAGATAGATCCCTCATTGTTGATAGATCTTTTGCTGTAAATAGCTCCTTGGTGTAGATAGATTCTTTGCTGCAGATAGATCCCCAATTGTTGATAGATCATTTTCTGTAGATAGCTCCTTTACTGTAAATAGAGCCTTTGCTGTAGATAGAGCCTTTCCTGTAAATAGATCATTTGCTGTAGATAGATCCTTTGCTACAGATAGATCCCTCATTGTTGATAGATCTTTTGCTGTAAATAGCTCCTTGGTGTAGATAGATTCTTTGCTGCAGATAGATCCCTCATTGTTGATAGATCATTTTCTGTAGATAACTCCTTTACTGTAAATAGAGCCTTTGCTGTAGATAGATCCTTTCCTGTAAATAGATCCTTTGCTGTAGATAGATCCTTTGCTGTAGATAGAGCTTTTATGGTAAATAG
Organism: Caprella mutica; assembly: GCA_947561585.1. NCBI lineage: Eukaryota > Metazoa > Arthropoda > Malacostraca > Amphipoda > Caprellidae > Caprella > Caprella mutica. The sequence continues at coordinate 44,732 of CANNZV010002788.1, read as the reverse complement.
ATCTTTTGTTATAGATTGATCCTTTGCTTTTGATAGATCCTTAACTGTAGATGGATCATTTGCTGTATATAGTCCCGTTACTTTAGATAGATCATTGTCTGTAGATTGATCCTTTGCTGTAGATTGATCATTTGCTGTAGATAGATTATCTGGTGATCATATATTCTTTGCTGTAGATAGATTCTTTGTTGTAGATAGATCCTTTGATGTAAATAGACCCTTTGCAGTAGATAGATCCTTTACTGTAGATAGATCCTTTGCTGTAGATAGATTCCTACCTGTACATAGATTATTTGTTGTAGATAGATCCTTTGCTGTAGATAGATCCTTTGTAGTAGATAGATCTTTTACTGTAGATAGATCCTTAGCTGTACATAGATCTAAGATCCTTTGCTGTAAATAAATAAATAAATCCTATGCCGTAGATAGATACCTTGCCGTAGATAGATCCTTTGCTGGAGATAGATCCTTTGCTGTAGATAGATTCTTCGCTGAAGATAGATCCTTTTCTTTAGATAGATCCTTTTCTGTAGATAGATCTTTTATTGTAGATAAAACCGTTGCTGTAGATAGATCCCATACTGAAAATAAATCCTTTGCTGTAGATAGATCCTTTGCTGTAGAAAAATCCTCTGAGGTAGAAAGATCTCCTGCTGTAAATAGATCCCCTACTGTAGATAGATCACTTTGCTGTAGATAGATCATTTGCTGTAGATAGATCCCTTACTGTAGATAGATCACTTTGCTGTAGATAGATCCTTCGCTGAAGATAGATCCTTTGTTGTAGATAGATCCTTTGCTGCAGATAGATCCCTTATTGTTGATAGATCCTTTGCTGTTGATAGATTCTTTGCTCTAGATAGAACTTTTGTTGTTAATAGATCTTTTGCTATAGATTGATCCTTTGCTGTTGACAGATCCTGCGCTGTAGAAAGATCTTTTGGTGTAGACAGATCTTTTGGTGTAGACAGATTCTTTTCTGTAGATAGATCCCTTACTGAAAATAGATCACTTTGCTGTAGATAGATCCTTTGCTGTAGACAGATCCTATGCTGTATAAAGTTCTGCTGTTGTAAATAGATCCTTTTTTGTAGATAGATCATTGGCTTTAGATAGATCCTTTGCTGTAGATAGATCCTTTGCTTAAGATAGATCCCTAAATGTAGATTGATCCTTTGCTGTAGAGAGACCCTTTGCAGTAGATAAATCCTTGACTGTAAACAGATCCTTTGCTGTAGATAGATCCTTTGCAGTAGAAAGATCCTTTGCTGTTGATAGATACTTAGCTGTAGATAGATCTAAGATCCTTTGCTGTAAATAAATAAATAAATCCTATGCCGTAGATAGATACCTTGCCGTAGATAGATTCTTTGCTGGAGATAGATCCTTTGCTGTAGATAGATTCTTCGCTGTAGATAGATCCTTTGGTGAAGACAGATTCTTTGCTGTAGATAGATACCTTACTGAAGATAGATCACTTTGCTGTAGATAGATCCTTCGCTGTAGATAGATCCTTTGCTGTATAAAGCTCTGCTGTTGTAAATAGATTTTTTGTTGTAGATAGATCATTGGCTTTAGATAGATCCTTTGCTGTAGATAGATCCTTTGCTTAAGATAGATCCTTAACTTCAGATTGATCCTATTCTGTAGAGAGATCCTTTGCAGTAGATAAATCCATGACTGTAGATAGATCCTTTGCTGTAGATAGATCCTTTGCTGTAGATAGATCCTATGCAGTAGATAGATCCATTACTGTACATAGATCCTATGCTGTATAAAGATCCTTTGCTGAAGATAGATCCTTTGCTGTAGATAGATCCTTTGCTGCAGATAGATCCCTCATTGTTGATAGATCTTTTGCTGTAGATAGCTCCTTCACCGTAAATAGATCCTTTGCTGTAGATAGATCCCTTGCTGTGGATTGATCATATGATGTAGATAGATCCTTTACTGTAGATAGGTCCTTTGCTGTAGATAGATCCTTTGCTGTAGATAGATCCTTTTCAGTAAATAGATCCTCTACTGTAGATAGATCCTTTGCTGTGGATGGATCCTTATCTGTAGATAGATCATTTGCTGAAGATAAATCGTTTGCTGTAGATAGACACTTTGCTGTAGATAGATCCTTTACTGTAGATAGATCCTTTGCTGTAGATAGATATTTTGCTGTAGATAGATCCTTTGCTGTAGATAGATCCTATGCTGTAGATAGATTCTTTACTGCTGATAGATTCTTTGCTGTACATAGATTCTTTGTTGTAGATAGAACATTTTCTGTAGATAGATCCTTGTAGTAGATAGATCATTTGCTGTAGATAGATCCTTTGTTGTAGATAGATCCTTCGCTGTAGATAGATCCTTTTCTGTAGATAGATCCTTTTCTGTAGATAGATCCTTTACTGTAGATAAAACCTTTGCTGTTGATAGATCCCATACTGTAAATAGATTCTTTGCTGTAGATAGATCTTTTGCTGTAGAAAGATCCTCTGCTGTAGAAAGATCTTCTGCTGTAAATATATCCTTTGCTGTAGATAGATCCTTTGCTGTTGACAGATCTTTTGCTGTAGAAAGATCCTTTGGTGTAGATAGATTCTTTGCTGTAGATAGATCCCTTACTGTAGATAGAACAGTTTGCCGTAGATAGATCATTTGCTGTAGATAGATCCCTTATTGTTGATAGATCTTTTGCTGTAGATAGCTCCTTTACTGTAAATAGATCCTTTGCTGTAGAAAGATCCTTTCCTGTAGATATATCCTTTGCTGTAGATAGATTTTTTGCTGTAGATAGTACTTTTGTTGTAAATATATCTTTTGCTAAAGATTGATCCTCTGCTATTGATAGATCCTGTGCTGTAAAAAATCCTTTGGTGTAGACAGATTCTTTGCTGTAGATAGATCTCTTACTGAAGATAGATCACTTTGCTGTAGATAGATCCTATGCTGTAGATAGATCCATTAGGGTATAAAGTTCTGCTGTTGTAAATAAATCCTTTGTTGTAGATAGATCATTGGCTTTAGATAGATATTTTGCTGTAGATAGATCCTTTGCTTAAGATAGATCCTTAACTGTAGATTGATCCTTTGCTGTAGAGAGATCCTATGCAGTAGATAAATCCTTGACTGTAGATAGATCCTTTGCTGTAGATAGATCCTTTTCTGTAGATAGATCCTTTGCTGTAGATAGATCCTTTGCTGTAGATAGATTCTTTGCTGAAGATAGATTCTTTGCTGTAGATAGATTCTTTGCAGTAGATGTATCCTATGCAGAAGATAGATCCATTACTGTACATAGATCCTATGCTGTATATAGATCCTTTGCTGAAGATAGATACTTTGCTGTAGATAGATCCTTTGCTGCAGATAGATCCCTCATTGTTGATAGATCTTTTGCTGTATAAAGATCCTTTGCTGAAGATAGATCCTTTGCTGTAGATAGATCCTTTGCTGCAGATAGATCCCTCATTGTTGATAGATCTTTTGCTGTAAATAGCTCCTTGGTGTAGATAGATTCTTTGCTGCAGATAGATCCCCAATTGTTGATAGATCATTTTCTGTAGATAGCTCCTTTACTGTAAATAGAGCCTTTGCTGTAGATAGAGCCTTTCCTGTAAATAGATCATTTGCTGTAGATAGATCCTTTGCTACAGATAGATCCCTCATTGTTGATAGATCTTTTGCTGTAAATAGCTCCTTGGTGTAGATAGATTCTTTGCTGCAGATAGATCCCTCATTGTTGATAGATCATTTTCTGTAGATAACTCCTTTACTGTAAATAGAGCCTTTGCTGTAGATAGATCCTTTCCTGTAAATAGATCCTTTGCTGTAGATAGATCCTTTGCTGTAGATAGAGCTTTTATGGTAAATAGATCTTTTGTTATAGATTGATCCTTTGCTTTTGATAGATCCTTAACTGTAGATGGATCATTTGCTGTATATAGTCCCGTTACTTTAGATAGATCATTGTCTGTAGATTGATCCTTTGCTGTAGATTGATCATTTGCTGTAGATAGATTATCTGGTGATCATATATTCTTTGCTGTAGATAGATTCTTTGTTGTAGATAGATCCTTTGATGTAAATAGACCCTTTGCAGTAGATAGATCCTTTACTGTAGATAGATCCTTTGCTGTAGATAGATTCCTACCTGTACATAGATTATTTGTTGTAGATAGATTCTTTGCTGTAGATAGATCCTTTGTAGTAGATAGATCTTTTACTGTAGATAGATCCTTAGCTGTACATAGATCTAAGATCCTTTGCTGTAAATAAATAAATAAATCCTATGCCGTAGATAGATACCTTGCCGTAGATAGATCCTTTGCTGGAGATAGATCCTTTGCTGTAGATAGATTCTTCGCTGAAGATAGATCCTTTTCTTTAGATAGATCCTTTTCTGTAGATAGATCTTTTATTGTAGATAAAACCGTTGCTGTAGATAGATCCCATACTGAAAATAAATCCTTTGCTGTAGATAGATCCTTTGCTGTAGAAAAATCCTCTGAGGTAGAAAGATCTCCTGCTGTAAATAGATCCCCTACTGTAGATAGATCACTTTGCTGTAGATAGATCATTTGCTGTAGATAGATCCCTTACTGTAGATAGATCACTTTGCTGTAGATAGATCCTTCGCTGAAAATAGATCCTTTGTTGTAGATAGATCCTTTGCTGCAGATAGATCCCTTATTGTTGATAGATCCTTTGCTGTTGATAGATTCTTTGCTCTAGATAGAACTTTTGTTGTTAATAGATCTTTTGCTATAGATTGATCCTTTGCTGTTGACAGATCCTGCGCTGTAGAAAGATCTTTTGGTGTAGACAGATCTTTTGGTGTAGACAGATTCTTTTCTGTAGATAGATCCCTTACTGAAAATAGATCACTTTGCTGTAGATAGATCCTTTGCTGTAGACAGATCCTATGCTGTATAAAGTTCTGCTGTTGTAAATAGATCCTTTTTTGTAGATAGATCATTGGCTTTAGATAGATCCTTTGCTGTAGATAGATCCTTTGCTTAAGATAGATCCCTAAATGTAGATTGATCCTTTGCTGTAGAGAGACCCTTTGCAGTAGATAAATCCTTGACTGTAAACAGATCCTTTGCTGTAGATAGATCCTTTGCAGTAGAAAGATCCTTTGCTGTTGATAGATACTTTGCTGTAAATTGATCCTTTGCTGTTGACAGATCCTGCGTTGTTGGAAGATCCTTTGGTGAAGACAGATTCTTTGCTGTAGATAGATACCTTACTGAAGATAGATCACTTTGCTGTAGATAGATCCTTCGCTGTAGATAGATCCTTTGCTGTATTTAGTTCTGCTGTTGTAAATAGATTTTTTGTTGTAGATAGATCATTGGCTTTAGATAGATCCTTTGCTGTAGATAGATCCTTTGCTTAAGATAGATCCTTAACTTTAGATTGATCCTATGCTGTAGAGAGATCCTTTGCAGTAGATAAATCCTTTTCAGTAGATGGATCCTTCGCTGTAGATAGATCTTTTTCAGTAGATAGGTCCTTTGCTGTAGATAGATCCTTTGCTGTAGATAGATCCTTTACTGTAGATAGATCCTTTGCTGTGGATGGATCCTTATCTGTAGATAGATCCTTTGCTGTAGATAAATCGTTTGCTGTAGATAGATACTTCGCTGTAGATAGATCCTTTACTGTAGATAGATCCTTTGCTGTAGATAGATCCTTTGCTGTAGATAGATCCTTTGCTGTAGATAGATCCTATGCTGTAGATAGATTCTTTACTGTAGATAGATTCTTTGCTGTACATAGAATCTTTGTTGTAGATAGAACATTTGCTGTAGATAGATCTTTTGCTGTAGATAAATCGTTTGCTGTAGATAGATACTTTGCTGTAGATAGATCCTTTTCTGCAGATAGATCCTTTGCTGTAGATAGATCCTTTGCAGTAGATAGATCCTTTGCTGTAGATAAATCCTATGCTGTAGATAGATTCTTTACTATACATAGATTCTTTGCTGTACATAGATTCTTTGTTGTAGTTAGAACATTTGCTGTAGATAAATCCTTTGTAGTAGATACATCATTTGCTGTAGATAGATCCTTTGTTGTAGATAGATCCTTCGCTGTAGGTAGATCCTTTTCTGTAGATAGATCCTTTTCTATAGATAAATCCTTTGCTGTAAATAAATAAATAAATCCTGTGCCGAAGATAGATCCCTTGCCGTAGATAGATCATTTGCTGTAGATAGATCCTTTGTTGTAGATAGATCTTTCGCTGTAGATAGATCCTTTTCTGTAGATAGATCCTTTTCTGTAGATATATCCTCTACTGTAGATAAAACCTTTGCTGTTGACAGATCCCATACTGTAAATAGATCCTTTGCTGTAGATAGATCCTTTGCTGCAAATAGATCCCTCATTGTTGATAGATCTTTTGCTGTATGAAGATCCTTGGCTGAAGATAGATCCTTTGCTGTAGATAGATCCTTTGCTGCAGATAGATCCCTCATTGTTGATAGTTCTTTTGCTGTAGATAGCTCCTTTGCTGTAGGTAGATCTTTTGCTGCAGATAGATCCCTCATTGTTGAGAGTTCATTTGCTGTAGATAGCTCCTTTACTGTAAATAGTTCCTTTACTGTAGATAGATCCTCTCCTGTAGATAGATCCTTTGCTGTAGATAGATCCTTTGCTGTAGATAGAACTTTTGTTGTAAATAGATCTTTTGTTATAGATTGATCCTTTGTTGTTGATAGATCCTTAACTGTATATGGATCCTTTGCTGTATATAGTCAAGTTACTTTAGATAGATCATTGTCTGTAGATTGATCCTTTGCTGTAGATAGATCATTTGCTGTAGATAGATTATCTGCTGAACATAGATTCTTTGCTGTATATAGATTCTTTGTTGTAGATAGATCCTTTGCTGTAGACAGATCCTTCGCAGTAGATAGATCCTTTACTGTAGATAGATCCTTTGCTGTAGATAGATCCTTTGCAGTAGATAGATCCTTTGCTGTAGATAGATACTTTGCTGTAGATAGATCCTTTGCTGTAGATCGATCCTTCGCTGTAAATATATCCTTTGCTGTAGATTGATCCTCTGCTGCAAAAAGATCCCTTACTGTAGATAGATCCATTGCTGTAGATAGATCCTATGCTGTAGAAATATCCTTCGCTGTAGTTAGATCATTTGCTGTAGATAGATCCTTCGCTGTAAATAGGTCCCTTACTGTAGATAGGTCCTTTGCTGTAGATAGATCCTTTGCTGTAGATAGATCCTCTGCTGTAGATAGATCTTTTGCTGTGGTAGTTCCTTTGCTGTAGAAAGATTCTCCGCTATAAATAGATCCTTTGCTGTAGAGAGATCCTTTAGTTTAGATAGATCCTTAGCTGTAAATGGATCCTTTGGCTGTAAAAAATTCCTTTACTGTAGATATATTCTTTGCTGTAGATTGATCATTTGCTGTAGATAGATCTTTTGCAGTAGATAATTCCTTTGCTGTAGATAGATCACTTATTGTAGATAGATCCTTTGCTGTATATAGATCATATGCTGTAGAAAGATCCATTTATGTAGATAGATTCTTTGCTGAAGATAGATTCTTTGCTCTAGATAGATTCTTTGCAGTAGATGTATCCTATGCAGTAGATAAATCCTTTACTATACATAGATCCTATGCTGTATAAGGATCCTTTGCTGCAGATAGATCGGCAAAGGATTTATTAATTTATTTACAGCAAAGGATCTTAGATCTATCTACAGCTAAGGATCTATCTACAGTAGAAGATCTATCTACTACAAAGGATCTATCTACAGCAAAGGATCTATCTATAACAAAGAATCTATATACAGCTAAGAATTTATCTACAGTAAAGGATCTATCTACAGCAAAGGATCTATCTACAGCGAAGGATCTCTCTACAGCAAAGGATCTATCTACAGTAAAGGATCTATCTACAACAGAGGATCTATCTACAACATACGATTTATCTACAGCAAAGGATCTATCTACAGCAAAGGATCCATCTACAGCAAAGGATCTATCTACAGTAAAGGATATATCTACTGCAAAGGATCTGTCTTCAGCAAAGGATCTATCTACAACAAAGAAACTATCTACAGCAAAGAATCTATGTTCAGCAAATATTCTTTCTAAGCAAATGATCTATCTACAGCAAAGGATCAATCTACAGCAAATAATCTATCTACAGTAAAGGGACTATATACACCAAAGGATCCATCTACAGTTAAGGATCTATCAACAGCAAGGGATCAATCTATAATAAAAAGATCTATTTACAGCAAAAGTTCTATCTACAGCAAAGGGTCTTTATACAGCATAGGATCTATCTACAGTCATGGATTTATCTACTGCAAAGGATCTCTCTACAGCATAGGATCAATCTAAAGTTAAGGATCGATCTCAAGCAAAGGATCTATCTACAGCAAAGGATCTATCAACAGCAAAGTGATCTATCTTCAGTAAATGATCTATCTACAGCAAAGAGTCTGTCTTCACCAAAGGATCTTTCTACAACGCAGGATCTGTCAACAGCAAAGGATCAATCTATAGCAAAAGATCTATTTGCAACAAAAGTTCAATCTACAGCAAAAAATCTATCAACAGCAAAGGATCTATCTACAGGAAAGGATCTGTCTACAACAAGGGATCTATTTACAGTAAAGGAGCTATCTACAGCAAAAGATCTATCAACAATAAGGGATCTATCTGCAGCAAAGAATCTATCTACAGCAAATGATCTATCTTCAGCAAAAGATCTATCTACAGCAAAGTGATCTATCTACAGTAGGGGATCGATCTACAGCAAATGATCTATCTACAGCAAAATGTTCTATCTACAGTAAGGGATCTATCTACACCAAAAAATCTATCTACACCAAAGGATCTTTCTACAGCGAAAGATCTGTCAACAGCAAAGGATCTATCTACAGCAAAGGATTTATTTACAGCAGAAGATCTTCCTACAGCAGAGGATCTTTCTACAGAAAAGGATCTATCTACAGCAATGGATCTATTTACAGTATGGGATCCATCTACAGCAACGGTTTTATCTACAATAAAAGATCTATCTACAGAAAAAGATCTATCTACAGAAAAGGATCTATCTACAGTAAAGGAACTATCTACAGCAAATTATCTATCTAAAACAAACGATTTATCTACAGCAAAGGATCTATCTACATATAAGGATCCATCTACAGCAAAGGATCTATCTACAGTAAAGGATCTATATACAACAAAGGACCTATCTACAGTAAGGATCTATCTACAGCAAAGGATCTATCTACAGTCAAGGGATCTATCTGCAGCAAAGAATTTATTCACAGTAAAGGAGCTATCTACAGCAAAAGATCTATCTACAGCAAAAGATCATTCTTCAGCAAAGGATCTATCTACAGCAAAGGATCTATCTACAGCAAAGGATCAATCTACAGTCAAGGATTTATATACTGCAAAGGATTTCTCTACAGCAAAGGATCAATCTATATTTAAGGATCTATCTTAAGCATAGGATCTATCTACAGCAAATGATCTATCTAAAGCCAATGATCTATCTACAAAAAAGTATCTATTTACAACAGCAGAACTTTATACAGCAAAGGATCTATCTACAGCAAAGGATCTATCTACAGCAAAGTGATCTATCTTCAGTAAGGGATCTATTTACAGCATATTATCTGTCTACACCAAAAGATCTTTCTACAGCGCAGGATCTGTCAACAGCAAAGGATCAATCTATAACAAAAGATCTACTTACAACAAAAAAAAATCTTTCTACAGAAAAGGATATATTTACAGCAAGGGAATTATCTACAGCAAAGGATCTTTCTACAGGGAAGGATCTATCTACAGCAAAGGATCTATTTACAGTAAAGGAGCTATCTACAGCAAAAGATCTATCAACAATAAGGGATCTATCTGCAGCAAAGGATCTATCTACAGCAAAGGATCTATCTTCAGCGAAGGATCTATCTACACCAAAGTGATCTATCTACAGTAAGCGATCTATCTACAGCTAAAGATCTATCTACAGCAAAGTGATCTATCTGCAGTAAAGGATCTATCTACAGCAAAGAATCTATCTACACCAAAGGATCTTTCTACAGCGGAAGATCTGTCAGCAGCAAAGGATCTATCTACAGCAAAGGATCTATCTACGGCAAGGGATCTATCTACGGAAAAGGATCTATTTACAGTATGGGATCTATCTACAGCGAAGGTTTTATTTACAGTATGGGATCTATCAAAAAAAAAGGTTTTATTTATAGTATGAGATCTATCAACAGCAAAGGTTTTATCTAAAGTAATGGATCTTTCTACAGAAAAGGATATATATGCAGAAAAGAATCTATCTACTGTAAAGAATCTATCTACAGCATAGGATCTATCTACAGCAAAGGATCTATCTACAGCAAAGGATCTATCTACAGCAAAGGATCTATCTACAGTAAAATATCTATCTTCAGCAAAGTATCTATCTACAACAAACGATTTATCTACAGCAAAGGATCTATCTACAGACAAGGATCCATCTACAGCAAAGGATCTATCTACAGTAAAGGATCTATCTACTGCAAAGGATATATCTACAGCAAAGGATCTATGTACAACAAAGGACCTATCTACAGTAAAAGATCTATCTACATCATATGATCAATCCACAGCAAGGGATCTATCTACAGCAAGGGATCTATTTACAGTAAAGGTGCTATCTACAGCAAAAGATCTATCTACAATAAGGGATCTATCTGCAGCAAAGGATCTATCTACAGTAAAAGATCTATCTTCAGCAAAGGATCTATCTACAGCAAAGTGATTTATCTACAGTAAGGGATCTATCTACAGCAAATGATCTATCTACAGCAAAGTGATCTATCTACAGAAAGGGATCTATCTACAGCAAAGAATCTATCTACACCAAAGGATCTTTCTACAGCGCAGGATCTGTCAACAGCAAAGGATCAATCTATAGCAAGAGATCTATTTACAACAAAAGTTCTATCTACAGCAAATAATCTATCTGCAGCAAAGGATCTATCTACAGTAAAGGATCTATCTTCAGCAAAGGATCTATCTACAGCAAAGTGATCTATCTACAGTAAGGGATCTATCTACAGCAAATGATCTATCTACAGCAAAGTGATCTATCTACAGAAAGGGATCTATCTACAGCAAAGAATCTATCTACACCAAAGGATCTTTCTACAGCAAAAGATCTGTCAACAGCAAAGGATCTATCTACAGCAATGGATCTATTTACAGCATGAGATCTTTCTAAAGCAGAGGATTTTTCTACATCAAAGGATCTATCTACAGCATAGGATCTATTTTCAGTATGGGATCTATCTACAGCAACGGTTTTATCTACAATAAAAGATCTATCTACAGAAAAGGATCTATCTACAGAAAAGGATCTATTAACTGCGAAGAATCTATCTACAGCAAAGGATCTATCTACAGAAAAGGATCTATTAACAGCGAAGAATCTATCTACAGCAAAGGATCTATCTACAGCAAAGGATCTATCTACGGCAAGGGATCTATCTACGGCAAAGGATTTATTTATTTATTTACAGCAAAGGATCTTAGATCTATCTACAGCTAAGGATATATCTACAGTAAAAGATCTCTCTACTGCAAAGGATCTATCTACAGCAAAAGATCTATCTACAACAAAGAATCTATGTACAGCTAAGAATCTATCTACAGCAAGGGATCTATCTACAGTAAAGGATCTATCTACTGCAAAGGATCTATCCTCAGCAAAGGATCTATTTACAACAGCAGAACTTTATACCCTAATGGATCTATCTACAGCAAAGGATCTATCTACAGCAAAGTGATCTAACTTCAGTAAGAGATCTATCTACAGCAAAGAATCTGTCTACACCAAAGAATTTTTTACAGCGCAGGATCTATCAACAGCAGAATATCAATCTTTAGCAAAAGATATATTTACAACAAAAGTTCTATCTACAGCTAAAAATCTATCTACAGCAAAGGATTTATCTACAAGAGAGGATTTATCTACCAAAAAGGATATATTTGCAGAAAAGAATGTATCTACTGTAAAGAATCTATCTACAGCATAGGATCTATCTACAGCAAAGGGTCTATCTACGGCAAAGGATCTATTTACAGCAAAGGATCTATCTACAGTAAAAGATCTATCTTCAGCAAAGTATCTATCTACAACAAACGATTTATCTACAGCAAAGGATCTATCTACAGACAAGGATCCATCTACAGGAAAGGATCTATCTACAGTAAAGGATCTATCCACTGCAAAGGATATATCTACAGCAAAGGATCTACAGCCTTGGCCAAAAGTATTAGGCCACCACGGTTTTTTATGGTTTTTCAAAGAAAAGGTATTGAAACTAGTTCTAATCAAACAAATATTGTATATTGATCAATAAATAACTATTCTAATACTTGGTCAAGCCCCCTTTGGCTTTAATAACCGCCTTTATGCGGTTAGGCATGGAGTCGACAAGCCTTTTACAATTTTCAGGATTAATTTCGCCCAATTATTCTTTAAGTTTTTGGTATAACTGATCTTTGTTCTTGATTGGGATGTTCCTAATGGCATTTCCAAGAGTTTCCCACAAGTGCTCAATAGGGTTCAAGTCTGGGCTCTGAGCTGGCCACTCCATCATGTTGATGCCCTTTTCCTCGAACCAGTCACGGCTTTTCTTGGCTGTGTGGCATGAAGCATTGTCCTGTTGGAAGATAATATTGTCTGGAGACTCTCCCGGGTGGAAAATGGCAATGGATGGGCTCAACACTTCAGAAAGCATGGCGGTGTAAGTGGCTGAAGTCATTCTCCTTTGACACAAAAACATTTCACCGGGCCGTGAGGAAGACATGCAGGCCCATATCATCACGGAGCCACCGTCATATTTCATAGTTGGGACCAGGCATTCAGCATTATAAGCCTCCCTAACTCTTCAACGAACATAGGCCGCGCCAAAGGTGCCAAAAATCTGAGAGAAAATGTAAAACATTGAAATATTTTTTCTTAGGTCATTATCAGGTCAAACACTGCAATAAATTGGTGCGTTTCAATAAGTAATTTCACTAAATGATTTGGTTAACATACCTCATAGTTACTTCCATCAGACCAGATCACCTTAGACCATTGCTCGCTTGTCCAAGCCGAGTGATTTTTGGCCCATTGGAGATGCTTCTTTTTATCGGTCTCAGATATGAACGGCTTCCTTCTAGCTTTACACCCTCTCAGACCATGATCTAAAAGCCTTCTTCTAACTGTTCTTGCAGAAATTTTTGCATTTCTCTCCTCGTTTATTTCTGCAGCCAGCTCTGAAGCTGTTTTTCTTCTGTTTCTAAGGGACTGCCTTATCAGAGATCGGTCACCACGAGGTGTTGTGCACTTCTTTCTACATGACCTTTGTGCAGTTTTAACATCTTTAGTGTCCAAAAATCGTTTTAAAGTTGTTTGAACTGCACATCTCAAACATTTCACATTTTCAGCGATTTTTCTTTGACTGAGCCCATATTTATGGTGCGCAATAATTTGTCCTCTCGCAAATTCACTCAGTTCCCTTTTTTTAGGCATGTTTACATATAAATAGGCTTATACCTAAATAACCTGGAAGAATTCATGATAAAAAGCTTAAAAAAACAATGATGAAGCACTAAATCTGAACGGGGCTTATGGGTGAAGATGATACTATAGGGATTAAAAATCAATACGGGTTGCTGCACGGTAAACATAATTAAACATAATTTTAATATTGAATTTTAATATTGAATAATGCACCATATTCTCAATTGCAAACGATATACATTGACTTTTACAATTGAAAACCGTGAAAAGCTGAGGTGGCCTAATACTTTTGGCCAAGGCTGTATCTACAACAAAGGACCTATCTACAGTAATGGATCTATCTACATCATATGATCAATCCACAGCAAGGGATCTATCTACAGCAAGGGATCTATTTACAGTAAAAGAGCTATCTACAGCAAAGAATCTATTTACAGTATGGGATCTATCAACAGCAAAGGTTTTATCTACAGTAAAGGATCTATCTACAAAAAAGGATATATATTCAGAAAAGAATCTTTCTACTGTAAAGAATCTATCTACAGCATAGGATCTATCTACAGCAAAGGATCTATCTAGAGCAAAGGATCTATCTACAGCAAAGGATCTATCTACAGTAAAGGATCTATCTTCAGCAAAGTATCTATCTACAACAAACGATTTATCTACAGCAAAGGATCTATCTACAGACAAGGATCCATCTACAGCAAAAGATCTATCTACAGTAAAGGATCTATCTACTGCAAAGGATATATCTACAGCAAAGGATCTATCTACAACAAAGGACCTATCTACAGTAAAGGATCTATCTACATCATATGATCAATCCACAGCAAGGGATCTATCTACAGCAAGGGATCTATTTACAGTAAAGGAGCTATCTACAGCAAAAGATCTATCTACAAAAAGGGATCTATCTGCAGCAAAGGGTCTATCTGCAGCAAAGGATCTATCTGCAGCAAAGGATCTATCTTCAGCAAAGGATATTAATACAGCATAGGATCTATTCACAGTAAAGGAGCTATCTACAGCAAAAGATCTATCTACAATAAGGGATCTATCTGCAGCAAAGGATCTATCTGCACCAAAGGATCTTTCTACAGCAAAAGATCTGTCAACAGCAAAGGATCTATCTACAGCAGTGGATCTATTTACAGCAGGAGATCTTTCTACAGCAGAGGATTTTTTCTACAGCAAAGGATCTATCTACAGCATAGGATCTATTTTCAGTATGGGATCTATCTACAGCAACGGTTTTATCTACAATAAAAGATCTATCTAGAGAAAAGGATCTACCTACAAAAAAGGATCTACAGCGAAGAATCTATCTACAGCAAAGGATCTATCTACAGCAAAGGATCTATCTACGGCAAGGGATCTATCTACGGCAAAGGATTTATTTATTTATTTACAGCAAAGGATCTTAGATCTATATACAGCTAAGGATCTATCTACAGTAAAAGATCTATCTACTACAAAGGATCTATATACAGAAAAAGATCTATCTACAACAAAGAATCTATGTACAGCTAAGAATCTATCTACAGCAAAGGATCTATCTACAGTAAAGGATCTATCTACTGCAAAGGATCTGTCTACAGCAAAGGATCTATCTACAACAAAGAATCTATCTACAGCAAAGAATCTATGTTCAGCAGATAATCTATCTACAGCAAATGATCTATCTACAGCAAAGGATCAATCTACAGACAATGATCTATCTAAAGTAACGGAACTATATACAGAAAAGGATCCATCTACAGTTAAGGATCTATCAAGAGCAAAGGATCAATCTATAAAAAAAGATCTATTTACAACAAAAGTTCTATCTACAGCAAAGGATCTATCTACAGCAAAGGATCTATCTACAGGAAAGGATCTATCTACAGCAAAGGATCTATTTACAGTGAAGGAGCTATCTACAGAAAATGATCTATCAACAATGAGGGATCTATCTGCAGCAAAGGATCTATCTACAGCAAAGGAGCTATTTACAGCAAAAGATCTATCAACAATGAGGGATCTATCTGCAGCAAAGGATCTATCTACAGCAAAGGATCTATCTTCAGCAAAGGATCTTTATACAGCATAGGATCTATTTACAGTAATGGATCTATCTTCTGCATATGGTACATCTACAGCAAAGTATCTATTTACAGCAAAGAATCTATCTTCAGTAAAGAATCTATCTACAGCAAAGGATCTATCTACAGCAAAGGATCTATCTACAGAAAAGAATCTATTTACCGCGAAGAATCTATCTACAGCAAAGGATCTATCTACAGCAAAGGATCTATCTACAGCAAGGGATCTATCTACGGCAAAGGATTTATTTATTTATTTACAGCAAAGGATCTTAGATCTATATACAGCTAAGGATCTATCTACAGTAAAAGATCTATCTACTGCCAAGTATCTATCTACAGCAAAAGATCTATCTAGAACAAAGAATCTATGTACAGCTAAGAATCTATCTACAGCAAAGGATCTATCTACAGTAAAGGATCTATCTACTGCAAAGGATCTATCCTCAGCAAAGGATCAATTTACAACAGCAGAACTTTATACCCTAATGGATCTATCTACAGCAAAGGATCTATCTACAGCAAAGTGATCTATCTTCAGTAAGAGATCTATCTACAACAAAGAATCTGTCTACACCAAAGGATTTTTTACAGCGCAGGATCTATCAACAGCAGAATATCAATCTTTAGCAAAAGATATATTTACAACAAAAGTTCTATCTACAGCAAAAAATCTATCTACAGCAAAGGATTTATCTACAAGAAAGGATCTATCTACAGCAAAGGATCTATTTACAGCAAAGGAGATATCTACAGCAAAGAATCTATTTACAGTATGGGATCTATCAACAGCAAAGGTTTTATCTACAGTAAAGGATCTATCTACAAAAAAAATCTATCTACAGAAAAGGTTCTATCTACAGCGAAGAATCTATCTACAACAAAGGATCTATCTACAGCAAATGATAAACCTACATTAAAGGATCTATCTTAAGCAAAGGATCTATCTACAGCAAGGGATCTGTCTACAGCAGAGGATCTATCTACAGCAAAGTGATCTATTTTCAGTAAGGGATCTATCTACAGAAAAGAATCTGTCTACACCAAAAGATCTTTCTACAGCGCAGGATCTGTCAACAGCAAAGGATCAATCTATAGCAAAAGATCTATTTACAACAAAAGTTCTATCTACAGCAAAGAATCTATCTACAGCAAAGGATCTATCAACAATAAGAGATCTATCTACAACAAAGTGATCCATCTACAGAAGATGGATCCTTAAATGTAGATTGATCCTTTGCTGTAGAGAGACCCTTTGCAGTAGATAAATCCTTGACTGTAAACAGATCCTTTGCAGTAGATAGATCCTTTGCAGTAGATAGATCCTTTGCTGTAGATAGATACTTTGCTGTAGATTGATCCTTTGCTGTTGACAGATCCTGCGTTGTTGAAAGATCCTTTGGTGAAGACAGATTCTTTGCTGTAGATAGATACCTTACTGAAGATAGATCACTTTGCTGTAGATAAATCCTTCGCTGTAGATAGATCCTTTGCTGTATTTAGTTCTGCTGTTGTAGAGAGATTTTTTTCTGTAGATAGATCATTGGCTTTAGATAGATCCTTTGCTGTAGATAGATCCTGTGCTTAAGATAGATCCTTAACTTTAGATTGATCCTATGCTGTAGAGAGATCCTTTGCAGTAGATAAATCCTTTTCAGTAAATAGATCCTTTGCTGTAGATAGATCCTTTTCAGTAGATAGGTCCTTTGCTGTAGATAGATCCTTTGTTGTAGATAGATCCTTTACTGTAGATAGATCCATTGCTGTGGATGGATCCTTATCTGTAGATAGATCCTTTGCTGTAGATAAATCGTTTGCTGTAGATAGATACTTCGCTGTAGATAGATCCTTTACTGTAGATAGATCCTTTGCTGTAGATAGATCCTTTGCTGTAGATAGATCCTTTGCTGTAGATAGATCCTATGCTGTAGATAGATTCTTTACTGTAGATAGAATCTTTGCTGTACATAGAATCTTTGTTGTAGATAGAACATTTGCTGTAGATAGATCCTTTGCTGTAGATGAATCGTTTGCTGTAGATAGATACTTTGCTGTAGATAGATCCTTTTCTGCAGATAGATCCTTTGCTGTAGATAGATCTTTTGCAGTAGATAGATTCTTTGCTGTAGATAGATCCTATGCTGTAGATAGATTCTTTACTGTACATAGATTCTTTGCTGTACATGGATTCTTTGTTGTAGATAGAACATTTGCTGTAGATAGATCCTTTGTAGTAGATAGATCATTTGCTGTAGATAGATCCTTTGTTGTAGATAGATCCTTCGCTGTAGGTAGATCCTTTTCTGTAGATAGATCCTTTTCTGTAGATAAATCCTTTGCTGTAAATAAATAAATAAATCCTGTGCCGAAGATAGATCCCTTTCCGTGGATAGATCGTTTGCTGTAGATAGATACTTTGTTGTAGATAAATCCTTCGCTGTAGATAGATCCTTCTCTGTAGATAGATCCTTTTCTGTAGATATATCCTCTACTGTAGATAAAACCTTTGCTGTTGACAGATCCCATACTGTAAATAGATCCTTTGCTGTAGATAGATCCTTTGCTGCAAATAGATCCCTCATTGTTGATAGATCTTTTGCTGTATAAAGATCATTGGCTGAAGATAGATCTTTTGCTGTAGATAGATCCTTTGCTGCAGATAGATCCCTCATTTTTGATAGATCTTTTGCTGTAGATAGCTCCTTTGCTGTAGGTAGATCCTTTGCTGCAGATAGATCCCTCATTGTTGAGAGTTCAATTGCTGTAGATAGCTCCTTTACTGTAAATAGTTCCTTTGCTGTAGATAGATCCTCTCCTGTAGATAGATCCTTTGCTGTTGATAGATCCTTTGCTGTAGATAGAACTTTTGTTGTAAATAGATCTTTTGTTATAGATTGATCCTTTGTTGTTGATAGATCCTTAACTGTAGATGGATCCTTTGCTGTATATAGTCCAGTTACTTTAGATAGATCATTGTCTGTAGATTGATCCTTTGCTGTAGATAGATCATTTGCTGTAGATAGATTATTTGCTGAACATAGATTCTTTGCTGTAGATAGATTCTTTGTTGTAGATAGATCCTTTGCTGTAGACAGATCCTTTGCAGTGGATAGATCCTTTACTGTAGATAGATCCTTTGCTGTAGATAGATCCTTTGCAGTAGATAGATCCTTTGCTGTAGATAGATACTTTGCTGTAGATAGATCCTTTGCTGTAGATCGATCCATCGCTGTAAATATATCCTTTGCTGTAGATTGATCCTTTGCTGCAAAAAGATCCCTTACTGTAGATAGATCCATTGCTGTAGATAGATCCTATGCTGTAGAAATATCCTTTGCTGTAGTTAGATCATTTGCTGTAGATAGATCCTTCGCTGTAAATAGGTCCCTTACTGTAGATAGGTCCTTTGCTGTAGATAGATCCTTTGCTGTAGATAGATCCTCTGCTGTAGATAGATCCTTTGCTGTAAATGGATCCTTTGCTGCAGATAGATCGGCAAATGATTTATTAATTTATTTACAGCAAAGGATCTTAGATCTATCTACAGCTAAGGATCTATCTACAGAAGAAGATCTATCTACTACAAAGGATCTATCTACAGCAAAGGATCTATCTATAACAAAGAATCTATAAACAGCTAAGAATCTATCTACAGTAAAGGATCTATCTACAGCAAAGGATCTATCTACAGCAAAGGATCTCTCTACAGCAAAGGATCAATCTACAGCAAAGGATCAATCTACAGCAAATAATCAATCTACAGTAAAGGGACTATATACAGCAAAGGATCCATCTACAGTTAAGGATCTATCAACAGCAAAGGATCAATCTATAATAAAAAGATCTATTTATAGCAAAAGTTCTATCTACAGCAAAGGGTCTATCTACAGCAAAGGATCTATCTACAGGAAAGGATCTATCTACAGCAAAGGATCTATTTACAGTAAAGGAGCTATCTACAGCAAAAGATCTATCAACAATGAGGGATCTATCTGCAGCAAAGGATCTATCTACAGCAAAGGATCAATCTACAGCAAAGGATCAATCTACAGCAAATAATCAATCTACAGTAAAGGGACTATATACAGCAAAGGATCCATCTACAGTTAAGGATCTATCAACAGCAAAGGATCAATCTATAATAAAAAGATCTATTTATAGCAAAAGTTCTATCTACAGCAAAGGGTCTATCTACAGCAAAGGATCTATCTACAGGAAAGGATCTATCTACAGCAAAGGATCTATTTACAGTAAAGGAGCTATCTACAGCAAAAGATCTATCAACAATGAGGGATCTATCTGCAGCAAAGGATCTATCTACAGCAAAGGATCTTTATACAGCATAGGATCTATCTACAGTCAAGGATTTATCTACTGCAATGGATCTATTTAAAGTATGGGATCCATCTACAGCAACGGTTTTATCTACAATAAAAGATCTATCTACAGAAAAAGATCTATCTACAGAAAAGGATCTATCTACAGTAAAGGAACTATATACAGCAAATTATCTATCTACAACAAACGATTTATCTACAGCAAAGGATCTATCTACATATAAGGATCCATCTACAGCAAAGGATCTATCTACAGTAAAGGATCTATATACAACAAAGGACCTATCTACAGTAAGGATCTATCTACAGCAGAGGATCTATCTACAGTCAAGGGATCTATCTGCAGCAAAGAATCTATTTACAGTAGAGGAGCTATCTACAGCAAAAGATCTATCTACAGCAAAAGATCTATCTACAGCAAAGGATCTTTCTACAGCAAAGGATCTATCTACATCGAAGGATCTATCTACAGTCAAGGATATATATACTGCAAAGGGTTTCTCTACAGCAAAGGATCAATCTATATTTAAGGATCTATCTTAAGCATAGGATCTATCTACAGCAAAGGATCTATCTAAAGCCAATGATCAACTTTCTACAGCAAAGTGATCTATCTTCAGTAAGGGATCTATCTACAGCAAATTATCTGTCTACACCAAAAGATCTTTCTACAGCGCAGTATCTGTCAACAGCAAAGGATCAATCTATAGCAAAAGATCTACTTACAACAAAAAAAAATCTTTCTACAGAAAAGGATATATCTACAGCAAAGGATCTATCTACAGCAAAGGATCTATCTACAGGAAAGGATCTATCTACAGCAAAGGATCTATTTACAGTAAAGGAGCTATCTACAGCAAAAGATCTATCAACAATAAGGGATCTATCTGCAGCAAAGGATCTATCTACAGCAAAGGATCTATCTTCAGCGAAGGATCTATCTACACCAAAGTGATCTATCTACAGTAAGCGATCTATCTACAGCTAAAGATCTATCTACAGCAAAGTGATCTATCTACAGTAAAGGATCTATCTACAGCAAAGAATCTATCTACACCAAAGGATCTTTCTACAGCGAAAGATCTGTCAACAGCAAAGGATCTATCTACAGCAAAGGATCTATCTACGGCAAGAGATCTATCTACGGAAAAGGATCTATTTACAGTATGGGATATATCTACAGCGAAGGTTTTATTTACAGTATGGGATCTATCAAAAAAAAAGGTTTTATTTATAGTATGAGATCTATCAACAGCAAAGGTTTTATCTAAAGTAATGGATCTTTCTACAGAAAAGGATATATATGCAGAAAAGAATCTATCTGCTGTAAAGAATCTATCTACAGCATAGGATCTATCTACAGCAAAGGATCTATCTACAGCAAAGGATCTATCTACAGCAAAGGA
Source organism: Caprella mutica (assembly GCA_947561585.1). Taxonomy (NCBI): domain Eukaryota; kingdom Metazoa; phylum Arthropoda; class Malacostraca; order Amphipoda; family Caprellidae; genus Caprella; species Caprella mutica. The sequence goes on along the minus strand of CANNZV010002788.1, from coordinate 23,345 downwards.
TCTATCTACAGCAAAGTATCTATCTACAACAAACGATTTATCTACAGCAAAGGATCTATCTACAGACAAGGATCCATCTACAGCAAAGGATCAATCTACAGTAAAGGATCTATCTACTGCAAAGGATATATCTACAGCAAATGATCTATCTACAACAAAGGACCTATCTACAGTAAAGGATCTATCTACATCATATGATTAATCCACAGCAAGGGATCTATCTACAGCAAGGGATCTATTTACAGTAAAGGAGCTATCTACAGCAAAAGATCTATCTACAATAAGAGATCTATCTGCAGTAAAGGATCTATCTGCAGCAAAGGATCTATCTGCAGCAAAGGATCTATCTTCAGCAGAGGATATTTATACAGCATAGGATCTATTTACAGTAAAGGAGCAATCTACAGCAAAAGATCTATCTACAATAAGGGATCTATCTGCAGCAATGGATCTATCTGCAGCAAAGGATCTATCTGCAGCAAAGAATCTGTCTACACCAAAAGATCTTTCTACAGCGCAGGATCTGTCAACAGCAAAGGATCAATCTATAGCAAAAGATCTATTAACAACAAAAGTTCTATCTACAGCAAAGAATCTATCTACAGCAAAGGATCTATCAACAATAAGAGATCTATCTGCAGCAAAGGATCTATCTACAGTAAAGGATCTATCTTCAGCAAAGGATCTATCTACATCAAAGTGATCTATCTACAGTAAGGGATCTATCTACAGCAAATGATCTATCTACAGCAAAGTGATCTATCTACAGAAAGGGATCTATCTACAGCAAAGAATCTATCTACACCAAAGGATCTTTCTACAGCGCAGGATCTGTCAACAGCAAAGGATCAATCTATAGCAAAAGATCTATTTACAACAAAAGTTCTATCTACAGCAAAGAATCTATCTACAGCAAAGGATCTATCAACAATAAGGGATCTATCTGCAGCAAAGGATCTATCTACAGTAAAGGATCTATCTTCAGCAAAAGATCTATCTACAGCAAAGTGATCTATCTACAGTAAGGGATCTATCTACAGCAAATGATCTATCTACAGCAAAGTTATCTATCTACAGAAAGGGATCTATCTACAGCAAAGAATCTATCTACACCAAAGGATCTTTCTACAGCAAAAGATCTGTCAACAGCAAAGGATCTATCTACAGCAATGGATCTATTTACAGCAGGAGATCTTTCTTAAGCAGAGGATTTTTCTACAGCAAAGGATCTATCTACAGCATAGGATCTATTTTCAGTATGAGATCTATCCACAGCAACGGTTTTATCTACAATAAAAGATCTATCTACAGAAAAGGATCTATCTACAGAAAAGGATCTATTTACAGCGAAAAATCTATCTACAGCAAAGGATCTATCTACAGCAAAGGATCTATCTACGGCAAGGGATCTATCTACGGCAAAGGATTTATTTATTTATTTACAGCAAAGGATCTTAGATCTATCTACAGCTAAGGATTTATCTACAGTAAAAGATCTATCTACTGCAAAGGATCTATCTACAGCAAAAGATCTATCTACAACAAAGAATCTATGTACAGCTAAGAATCTATCTACAGCAAGGGATCTATCTACAGTAAAGGATCTATCTACTGCAAAGAATCTATCCTCAGCAAAGGATCTATTTACAACAGCAGAACTTTATACCCTAATGGATCTATCTACAGCAAAGGATCTATCTACAGCAAAGTGATCTATCTTCAGTAAGAGATCTATCTACAGCAAAGAATCTGTCTACACCAAAGGATTTCTTACAGCGCAGGATCTATCAACAGCAGAATATCAATCTTTAGCAAAAGATTTCTTTACAACAAAAGTTCTATCTACAGCTAAAAATCTATCTACAGCAAAGGATTTATCTACAAGAAAGGATCTATCTACAAAAAAGGATATATTTGCAGAAAAGAATCTATCTACTGTAAAGAATCTATCTACAGCATAGGATCTATCTACAGCAAAGGATCTATCTACAGCAAAGGATCTATCTACAGCAAAAGATCTATCTACAGTAAAGGATCTATCTTCAGCAAAGTATCTATCTACAACAAACGATTTATCTACAGCAAAGGATCTATCTACAGACAAGGATCCATCTACAGGAAAGGATCTATCTACAGTAAAGGATCTATCTACTGCAAAGGATATATCTACAGCAAAGGATCTATCTACAACAAAGGACCTATCTACAGTAAAGGATCTATCTACATCATATGATCAATCCACAGCAAGGGATCTATCTACAGCAAGGGATCTATTTACAGTAAAGGAGCTATCTACAGCAAAAGATCTATTTACAATAAGGGATCTATCTGCAGCAAAGGGTCTATCTGCAGCAAAGGATCTATCTGCAGCGAAGGATCTATCTTCAGCAAAGGATATTTATACAGCATAGGATCTATTTACAGTATAGGAGCTATCTACAGCAAAAGATCTATCTACAATAAGAGATCTATCTGCAGCAAAGGATCTATCTGCACCAAAGGATCTTTCTACAGCAAAAGATCTGTCAACAGCAAAGGATCTATCTACAGCAATGGATCTATTTACAGCAGGAGATCTTTCTACAGCAGAGGATTTTTTCTACAGCAAAGGATCTATCTACAGCATAGGATCTATTTTCAGTATGGGATCTATCTACAGCAACGGGTTTATCTACAATAAAAGATCTATCTACAGAAATTGATCTATCTACAGAAAAGAATCTATTTACCGCGAAGAATCTATCTACAGCAAAGGATCTATCTACAGCAAAGGATCTATCTACAGCAAGGGATCTATCTACGGCAAAGGATTTATTTATTTATTTACAGCAAAGGATCTTAGATCTATCTACAGCTAAGGATCTATCTACAGTAAAAGATCTATCTACTGCCAAGTATCTATCTACAGCAAAAGATCTATCTACAACAAAGAATCTATGTACAGCTTAGAATCTATCTACAGCAAAGGATCTATCTACAGTAAAGGATCTATCTACTGCAAAGGATCTATCCTCAGCAAAGGATCTATTTACAACAGCAGAACTTTATACCCTAATGGATCTATCTACAGCAAAGGATCTATCTACAGCAAAGTGATCTATCTTCAGTAAGAGATCTATCTACATCAAAGATTCTGTCTACACCAAAGGATTTTTTACAGCGCAGGATCTATCAACAGCAGAATATCAATCTTTAGCATAAGATATATTAACAACAAAAGTGCTATTTACAGCAAAAAATCTATCTACAGCAAAGGATTTATCTACAAGAAAGGATCCATCTACAGCAAAGGATCTATTTACAGCAGAGGAGATATCTACAGCAAAGAATCTATTTACAGTATGGGATCTATCAACAGCGAAGGTTTTATCTACAGTAAAGGATCTATCTACAAAAAAGGATCTATCTACAGAAAAGGTTCTATCTACTGCGAAGAATCTATCTACAACAAAGGATCTATCTACAGCAAATGATCAATCTACATTAAAGGATCTATCTTAAGCAAAGGATCTATCTACAGCAATGGATCTGTCTACAGCAAAGGATCTATCTACAGCAAAGTGATCTATTTTCAGTAAGGGATCAATCTACAGAAAAAAAGCTGTCTACACCAAAAGATCTTTCTACAGCGCAGGATCTGTCAACAGCAAAGGATCAATCTATAGCTAAAGATCTATTTACAACAAAAGTTCAATCTACAGCAAAGAATCTATCTACAGCAAAGGATCTATTTACAGTAAAGGAGCTATGTACATCAAAAGATCTATTTACAATAAGGGATCTATCTGCAGCAAAGGGTCTATCCGCAGCAAAGGATCTATCTGCAGCAAAGGATCTATCTTCAGCAAAGGATATTTATACAGCATAGGATATATTTACAGTAAAGGAGCTATCTACAGCAAAAGATCTATCTACAATAAGGAATCTATCTGCAGCAAAAGATCTATCTGCACCAAAGGATCTTTCTACAGCAAAAGATCTGTCAACAGCAAAGGATCTATCTACAGCAATGGATCTATTTACAGCAGGAGATCTTTCTACAGCAGAGGATTTTTTCTACAGCAAAGGATCTATCTACAGCATAGGATCTATTTTCAGTATGGGATCTATCTACAGCAACGGTTTTATCTACAATAAAAGATCTATCTACAGAAAAGGATCTATCTACAGAATAGGATCTATTTACCGCGAAGAATCTATCTACAGCAAAGGATCTATCTACAGCAAAGGATCTATCTACAGCAAGGGATCTATCTACGGCAAAGGATTTATTTATTTATTTACAGCAAAGGATCTTAGATCTATCTACAGCTAAGGATCTATCTACAGTAAAAGATCTATCTACTGCCAAGTATCTATCTACAGCAAAAGATCTATCTACAACAAAGAATTTATGTACAGCTAAGAATTTATATACTTCAAAGGATCTATCTACAGTAAAGGATCTATCTACAGTAAAGGATCTATCTACTGCAAAGGATCTATCCTCAGCAAAGGATCTATTTACAACAGCAGAACTTTATACCCTAATGGATCTATCTACAGCAAAGGATCTATCTACAGCAAAGTGATCTATCTTCAGTAAGAGATCTATCTACAGCAAAGAATCTGTCTACACCAAAGGATTTTTTACAGCGCAGGATCTATCAACAGCAGAATATCAATCTTTAGCAAAAGATATATTTACAACAAAAGTTCTATCTACAGCAAAAAATCTATCTACAGCAAAGGATTCATCTACAAGAAAGGATCTATCTACAGCAAAGGATCTATTTACAGCAAAGGAGATATCTACAGCAAAGAATCTATTTACAGTAAGGGATCTATCAACAGCAAAGGTTTTATTTACAGTAAAGAATCTATCTACAAAACAGGATCTATCTACAGAAAAGGTTCTATCTACAGCGAAGAATCTATCTACAACAAAGGATCTATCTACAGCAAATGATCAATCTACATTGAAGGATCTATCTTAAGCAAAGGATCTATCTACAGCAAGGGATCTGTCTACAGCAAAGGATCTATCTACAGCAAAGTGATCTATTTTCAGTAAGGGATCTATCTACAGAAAAGAATCTGTCTAAACCAAAAGATCTTTCTACAGCGCAGGATCTGTCAACAGCAAAAGATCAATCTATAGCAAAAGATCTATTTACAACAAAAGTTCAATCTACAGCAAAGAATCTATCTACAGCAAAGGATCTATTCACAGTAAAGGAGCTATCTACAGCAAAAGATCTATCTACAATAAGGGATCTATCTGCAGCAAAGGGTCTATCTGCAGCAAAGGATCTATCTGCAGCAAAGGATCTATCTTCAGCAAAGGATATTCATACAGCATAGGATCTGTTTACAGTAAAAGACCTATCTACAGCAAAAGATCTATCTACAATAAGGGATCTATCTGCAGCAAAGGATCTATCTGCACCAAAGGATCTTTCTACAGCAAAAGATCTGTCAACAGCATAGGATCTATCTACAGCAATGGATCTATTTACAGCAGGAGATCTTTCTACAGCAGGAGATCTTTCTACAGCAGAGGATTTTTTCTACAGCAAAGGATCTATCTACAGCATAGGATCTATTTTCAGTATGGGATCTATCTACAGCAACGGTTTTATCTACAATAAAAGATCTATCTACAGAAAAGGATCTATCTACAGAAAAGGATCTATTTACCGCGAAGAATCTATCTACAGCAAAGGATCTATCTACAGCAAAGGATCTATCTACAGCAAGGGATCTATCTACGGCAAAGGATTTAATTATTTATTTACAGCAAAGGATCTTAGATCTATCTACAGCTAAGGATCTATCTACAGTAAAAGATCTATCTACTGCCAAGTATCTATCTACAGCAAAAGATCTATCTACAACAAAGAATCTATGTACAGCTAAGAATCTATGTACAGCAAAGGATCTATCTACAGTAAAGGATCTATCTACAGTAAAGGATCTATCTACTGCAAAGGATCTATCCTCAGCAAAGGATCTTTTTACAATAGCAGAACTTTATACCCTAATGGATCTATCTACAGCAAAGTGATCTATCTTCAGTAAGAGATCTATCTACAGCAAAGAATCTGTCTACACCAAAGGATTTTTTACAGCGCAGGATCTATCAACAGCAGAATATCAATCTTTGGCAAAAGATATATTTACAACAAAAGTTCTATCTACAGCAAAAAATCTATCTACAGCAAAGGATTTATCTACAAGAAAGGATCTATCTACAGCAAAGGATCTATTCACAGCAAAGGAGATATCTACAGCAAAGAATCTATTTACAGTATGGGATCTATCAACAGCAAAGGTTTTATCTACAGTAAAGGATCTATCTACAAAAAAGGATCTATCTACAGAAAAGGTTCTATCTACAGCGAAGAATCTATCTACAACAAAGGATCTATCTACAGCAAATGATCAATCTACATTGAAGGATCTATCTTAAGCAAAGGATCTATCTACAGCATGGGATCTGTCTACAGCAAAGGATCTATCTACAGCAAAGTGATCTATCTTCAGTAAGGGATCTATCTACAGAAAAGAATCTGTCTACACCAAAAGATCTTTCTACAGCGCAGGATCTGTCAACAACAAAGGATCAATCTATAGCAAAAGATCTATTTACAACAAAAGTTCAATCTACAGCAAAGAATCTATCTACAGCAAAGGATCTATTTACAGTAAAGGAGCTATCTACAGCAAAAGATCTATCTACAATAAGGGATCTATCTGCAGCAAAGGGTCTATCTGCAGCAAAGGATCTATCTGCAGCAAAGGATCTATCTTCAGCAAAGGATATTTATACAGCATAGGATCTATTTACAGTAAAAGAGCTATCTACAGCAAAAGATCTATCTACAATAAGGGATCTATCTGCAGCAAAGGATCTATCTGCACCAAAGGATCTTTCTACAGCAAAAGATCTGTCAACAGCAAAGGATCTATCTACAGCAATGGATCTATTTACAGCAGGAGATCTTTCTACAGCAGAGAATTTTTTCTACAGCAAAGGATCTATCTACAGCATAGGATCTATTTTCAGTATGGGATCCATCTACAGCAACGGTTTTATCTACAATAAAAGATCTATCTACAGAAAAGGATCTATCTACAGAAAAGGATCTATTTACCGCGAAGAATCTATCTACAGCAAAGGATCTATCTACAGCATAGGATCTATTTTCAGTATGGGATCTATCTACAGCAACGGTTTTATTTACAATAAAAGATCTATCTACAGAAAAGGATCTATCTACAGAAAAGGATCTATTTACCGCGAAAAATCTATCTACAGCAAAGGATCTATCTACGGCAAAGGATTTAATTATTTATTTACAGCAAAGGATCTTAGATCTATCTACAGCTAAGGATCTATCTACAGTAAAAGATCTATCTACTGCCAAGTATCTATCTACAGCAAAAGATCTATCTACAACAAATAATCTATGTACAGCTAAGAATCTATGTACAGCAAAGGATCTATCTACAGTAAAGGATCTATCTACAGTAAAGGATCTATCTACTGCAAAGGATCTATCCTCAGCAAAGGATCTATTTACAACAGCAGAACTTTATACCCTAATGGATCTATCTACAGCAAAGGATCTATCTACAGCAAAGTGATCTATCTTCAGTAAGAGATCTATCTACAGCAAAGAATCTGTCTACACCAAAGGATTTTTTACAGCGCAGGATCTATCAACAGCAGAATATCAATCTTTAGCAAAAGATATATTTACAACAAAAGTTCTATCTACAGCAAAAAATCTATCTACAGCAAAGGATTTATCTACAAGAAAGGATCTATCTTCAGCAAAGGATCTATTTACAGCAAAGGAGATATCTACAGCAAAGGTTTTATCTACAGTAAAGGATCTATCTACAAAAAAGGATCTATCTACAGAAAAGGTTCTATCTACAGCGAAGAATCTATCTACAACAAAGGATCTATCTACAGCAAATGATCAATCTACATTGAAGGATCTATCTTAAGCAAAGGATCTATCTACAGCATGGGATCTGTCTACAGCAAAGGATCTATCTACAGCAAAGTGATCTATCTTCAGTAAGGGATCTATCTACAGAAAAGAATCTGTCTACACCAAAAGATCTTTCTACAGCGCAGGATCTGTCAACAGCAAAGGATCAATCTATAGCAAAAGATCTATTAACAACAAAAGTTCAATCTACAGCAAAGAATCTATCTACAGCAAAGGATCTATTCACAGTAAAGGAGCTATCTACAGCAAAAGATCTATCTACAATAAGGGATCTATCTGCAGCAAAGGGTCTATCTGCAGCAAAGGATCTATCTACAGTAAGGGATCTATCTACAGCAAATGATCTATCTACAGCAAAGTGATCTATCTACAGTAGGGGATCTATTTACAGCAGGAGATCTTTCTACCTCAGAGGATTTTTCTACAGCAAAGGATCTATCTACAACAAAGAATCTATGTACAGCTAAGAATCTATCTACAGCAAGGGATCTATCTACAGTAAAGGATCTATCTACTGCAAAGAATCTATCCTCAGCAAAGGATCTATTTACAACAGCAGAACTTTATACCCTAATGGATCTATCTACAGCAAAGGATCTATCTACAGCAAAGTGATCTATCTTCAGTAAGAGATCTATCTACAGCAAAGAATCTGTCTACACCAAAGGATTTCTTACAGCGCAGGATCTATCAACAGCAGAATATCAATCTTTAGCACAAGATTTCTTTACAACAAAAGTTCTATCTACAGCAAAAAATCTATCTACAGCAAAGGATTCATCTATAAGAAAGGATCTATCTACAGCAAAGGATCTATTTACAGCAAAGGAGATATCTTTAGCAAAGAATCTATTTACAGTAAGGGATCTATCAACAGCAAAGGTTTTATTTACAGTAAAGAATCTATCTACAAAAAAGGATCTATCTACAGAAAAGGTTCTATCTACAGCGAAGAATCTATCTACAACAAAGGATCTATCTACAGCAAATGATCAATCTACATTGAAGGATCTATCTTAAGCAAAGGATCTATCTACAGCAAGGGATCTGTCTACAGCAAAGGATCTATCTACAGCAAAGTGATCTATTTTCAGTAAGGGATCTATCTACAGAAAAGAATCTGTCTAAACCAAAAGATCTTTCTACAGCGCAGGATCTGTCAACAGCAAAAGATCAATCTATAGCAAAAGATCTATTTACAACAAAAGTTCAATCTACAGCAAAGAATCTATCTACAGCAAAGGATCTATTCACAGTAAAGGAGCTATCTACAGCAAAAGATCTATCTACAATAAGGGATCTATCTGCAGCAAAGGGTCTATCTGCAGCAAAGGATCTATCTGCAGCAAAGGATCTATCTTCAGCAAAGGATATTCATACAGCATAGGATCTGTTTACAGTAAAAGACCTATCTACAGCAAAAGATCTATCTACAATAAGGGATCTATCTGCAGCAAAGGATCTATCTGCACCAAAGGATCTTTCTACAGCAAAAGATCTGTCAACAGCATAGGATCTATCTACAGCAATGGATCTATTTACAGCAGGAGATCTTTCTACAGCAGGAGATCTTTCTACAGCAGAGGATTTTTTCTACAGCAAAGGATCTATCTACAGCATAGGATCTATTTTCAGTATGGGATCTATCTACAGCAACGGTTTTATCTACAATAAAAGATCTATCTACAGAAAAGGATCTATCTACAGAAAAGGATCTATTTACCGCGAAGAATCTATCTACAGCAAAGGATCTATCTACAGCAAAGGATCTATCTACAGCAAGGGATCTATCTACGGCAAAGGATTTAATTATTTATTTACAGCAAAGGATCTTAGATCTATCTACAGCTAAGGATCTATCTACAGTAAAAGATCTATCTACTGCCAAGTATCTATCTACAGCAAAAGATCTATCTACAACAAAGAATCTATGTACAGCTAAGAATCTATGTACAGCAAAGGATCTATCTACAGTAAAGGATCTATCTACAGTAAAGGATCTATCTACTGCAAAGGATCTATCCTCAGCAAAGGATCTTTTTACAATAGCAGAACTTTATACCCTAATGGATCTATCTACAGCAAAGTGATCTATCTTCAGTAAGAGATCTATCTACAGCAAAGAATCTGTCTACACCAAAGGATTTTTTACAGCGCAGGATCTATCAACAGCAGAATATCAATCTTTGGCAAAAGATATATTTACAACAAAAGTTCTATCTACAGCAAAAAATCTATCTACAGCAAAGGATTTATCTACAAGAAAGGATCTATCTACAGCAAAGGATCTATTTACAGCAAAGGAGATATCTACAGCAAAGAATCTATTTACAGTATGGGATCTATCAACAGCAAAGGTTTTATCTACAGTAAAGGATCTATCTACAAAAAAGGATCTATCTACAGAAAAGGTTCTATCTACAGCGAAGAATCTATCTACAACAAAGGATCTATCTACAGCAAATGATCAATCTACATTGAAGGATCTATCTTAAGCAAAGGATCTATCTACAGCATGGGATCTGTCTACAGCAAAGGATCTATCTACAGCAAAGTGATCTATCTTCAGTAAGGGATCTATCTACAGAAAAGAATCTGTCTACACCAAAAGATCTTTCTACAGCGCAGGATCTGTCAACAGCAAAGGATCAATCTATAGCAAAAGATCTATTTACAACAAAAGTTCAATCTACAGCAAAGAATCTATCTACAGCAAAGGATCTATTTACAGTAAAGGAGCTATCTACAGCAAAAGATCTATCTACAATAAGGGATCTATCTGCAGCAAAGGGTCTATCTGCAGCAAAGGATCTATCTGCAGTAAAAGATCTATCTACTGCCAAGTATCTATCTACAGCAAAAGATCTATCTACAACAAATAATCTATGTACAGCTAAGAATCTATGTACAGCAAAGGATCTATCTACAGTAAAGGATCTATCTACAGTAAAGGATCTATCTACTGCAAAGGATCTATCCTCAGCAAAGGATCTATTTACAACAGCAGAACTTTATACCCTAATGGATCTATCTACAGCAAAGGATCTATCTACAGCAAAGTGATCTATCTTCAGTAAGAGATCTATCTACAGCAAAGAATCTGTCTACACCAAAGGATTTTTTACAGCGCAGGATCTATCAACAGCAGAATATCAATCTTTAGCAAAAGATATATTTACAACAAAAGTTCTATCTACAGCAAAAAATCTATCTACAGCAAAGGATTTATCTACAAGAAAGGATCTATCTACAGCAAAGGATCTATTTACAGCAAAGGAGATATCTACAGCAAAGGTTTTATCTACAGTAAAGGATCTATCTACAAAAAAGGATCTATCTACAGAAAAGGTTCTATCTACAGCGAAGAATCTATCTACAACAAAGGATCTATCTACAGCAAATGATCAATCTACATTGAAGGATCTATCTTAAGCAAAGGATCTATCTACAGCATGGGATCTGTCTACAGCAAAGGATCTATCTACAGCAAAGTGATCTATCTTCAGTAAGGGATCTATCTACAGAAAAGAATCTGTCTACACCAAAAGATCTTTCTACAGCGCAGGATCTGTCAACAGCAAAGGATCAATCTATAGCAAAAGATCTATTAACAACAAAAGTTCAATCTACAGCAAAGAATCTATCTACAGCAAAGGATCTATTCACAGTAAAGGAGCTATCTACAGCAAAAGATCTATCTACAATAAGGGATCTATCTGCAGCAAAGGGTCTATCTGCAGCAAAGGATCTATCTACAGTAAGGGATCTATCTACAGCAAATGATCTATCTACAGCAAAGTGATCTATCTACAGTAGGGGATCTATTTACAGCAGGAGATCTTTCTACCTCAGAGGATTTTTCTACAGCAAAGGATCTATCCACAACAAAGAATCTATGTACAGCTAAGAATCTATCTACAGCAAGGGATCTATCTACAGTAAAGGATCTATCTACTGCAAAGAATCTATCCTCAGCAAAGGATCTATTTACAACAGCAGAACTTTATACCCTAATGGATCTATCTACAGCAAAGGATCTATCTACAGCAAAGTGATCTATCTTCAGTAAGAGATCTATCTACAGCAAAGAATCTGTCTACACCAAAGGATTTCTTACAGCGCAGGATCTATCAACAGCAGAATATCAATCTTTAGCAAAAGATTTCTTTACAACAAAAGTTCTATCTACAGCTAAAAATCTATCTACAGCAAAGGATTTATCTACAAGAAAGGATCTATCTACAAAAAAGGATATATTTGCAGAAAAGAATCTATCTACTGTAAAGAATCTATCTACAGCATAGGATCTATCTACAGCAAAGGATCTATCTACAGCAAAGGATCTATCTACAGCAAAAGATCTATCTACAGTAAAGGATCTATCTTCAGCAAAGTATCTATCTACAACAAACGATTTATCTACAGCAAAGGATCTATCTACAGACAAGGATCCATCTACAGGAAAGGATCTATCTACAGTAAAGGATCTATCTACTGCAAAGGATATATCTACAGCAAAGGATCTATCTACAACAAAGGACCTATCTACAGTAAAGGATCTATCTACATCATATGATCAATCCACAGCAAGGGATCTATCTACAGCAAGGGATCTATTTACAGTAAAGGAGCTATCTACAGCAAAAGATCTATTTACAATAAGGGATCTATCTGCAGCAAAGGGTCTATCTGCAGCAAAGGATCTATCTGCAGCGAAGGATCTATCTTCAGCAAAGGATATTTATACAGCATAGGATCTATTTACAGTAAAGGAGCTATCTACAGCAAAAGATCTATCTACAATAAGAGATCTATCTGCAGCAAAGGATCTATCTGCACCAAAGGATCTTTCTACAGCAAAAGATCTGTCAACAGCAAAGGATCTATCTACAGCAATGGATCTATTTACAGCAGGAGATCTTTCTACAGCAGAGGATTTTTTCTACAGCAAAGGATCTATCTACAGCATAGGATCTATTTTCAGTATGGGATCTATCTACAGCAACGGGTTTATCTACAATAAAAGATCTATCTACAGAAATTGATCTATCTACAGAAAAGAATCTATTTACCGCGAAGAATCTATCTACAGCAAAGGATCTATCTACAGCAAAGGATCTATCTACAGCAAGGGATCTATCTACGGCAAAGGATTTATTTATTTATTTACAGCAAAGGATCTTAGATCTATCTACAGCTAAGGATCTATCTACAGTAAAAGATCTATCTACTGCCAAGTATCTATCTACAGCAAAAGATCTATCTACAACAAAGAATCTATGTACAGCTTAGAATCTATCTACAGCAAAGGATCTATCTACAGTAAAGGATCTATCTACTGCAAAGGATCTATCCTCAGCAAAGGATCTATTTACAACAGCAGAACTTTATACCCTAATGGATCTATCTACAGCAAAGGATCTATCTACAGCAAAGTGATCTATCTTCAGTAAGAGATCTATCTACATCAAAGATTCTGTCTACACCAAAGGATTTTTTACAGCGCAGGATCTATCAACAGCAGAATATCAATCTTTAGCATAAGATATATTAACAACAAAAGTGCTATTTACAGCAAAAAATCTATCTACAGCAAAGGATTTATCTACAAGAAAGGATCCATCTACAGCAAAGGATCTATTTACAGCAGAGGAGATATCTACAGCAAAGAATCTATTTACAGTATGGGATCTATCAACAGCGAAGGTTTTATCTACAGTAAAGGATCTATCTACAAAAAAGGATCTATCTACAGAAAAGGTTCTATCTACTGCGAAGAATCTATCTACAACAAAGGATCTATCTACAGCAAATGATCAATCTACATTAAAGGATCTATCTTAAGCAAAGGATCTATCTACAGCAATGGATCTGTCTACAGCAAAGGATCTATCTACAGCAAAGTGATCTATTTTCAGTAAGGGATCAATCTACAGAAAAAAAGCTGTCTACACCAAAAGATCTTTCTACAGCGCAGGATCTGTCAACAGCAAAGGATCAATCTATAGCTAAAGATCTATTTACAACAAAAGTTCAATCTACAGCAAAGAATCTATCTACAGCAAAGGATCTATTTACAGTAAAGGAGCTATGTACATCAAAAGATCTATTTACAATAAGGGATCTATCTGCAGCAAAGGGTCTATCCGCAGCAAAGGATCTATCTGCAGCAAAGGATCTATCTTCAGCAAAGGATATTTATACAGCATAGGATATATTTACAGTAAAGGAGCTATCTACAGCAAAAGATCTATCTACAATAAGGAATCTATCTGCAGCAAAAGATCTATCTGCACCAAAGGATCTTTCTACAGCAAAAGATCTGTCAACAGCAAAGGATCTATCTACAGCAATGGATCTATTTACAGCAGGAGATCTTTCTACAGCAGAGGATTTTTTCTACAGCAAAGGATCTATCTACAGCATAGGATCTATTTTCAGTATGGGATCTATCTACAGCAACGGTTTTATCTACAATAAAAGATCTATCTACAGAAAAGGATCTATCTACAGAATAGGATCTATTTACCGCGAAGAATCTATCTACAGCAAAGGATCTATCTACAGCAAAGGATCTATCTACAGCAAGGGATCTATCTACGGCAAAGGATTTATTTATTTATTTACAGCAAAGGATCTTAGATCTATCTACAGCTAAGGATCTATCTACAGTAAAAGATCTATCTACTGCCAAGTATCTATCTACAGCAAAAGATCTATCTACAACAAAGAATTTATGTACAGCTAAGAATCTATATACTTCAAAGGATCTATCTACAGTAAAGGATCTATCTACAGTAAAGGATCTATCTACTGCAAAGGATCTATCCTCAGCAAAGGATCTATTTACAACAGCAGAACTTTATACCCTAATGGATCTATCTACAGCAAAGGATCTATCTACAGCAAAGTGATCTATCTTCAGTAAGAGATCTATCTACAGCAAAGAATCTGTCTACACCAAAGGATTTTTTACAGCGCAGGATCTATCAACAGCAGAATATCAATCTTTAGCAAAAGATATATTTACAACAAAAGTTCTATCTACAGCAAAAAATCTATCTACAGCAAAGGATTCATCTACAAGAAAGGATCTATCTACAGCAAAGGATCTATTTACAGCAAAGGAGATATCTACAGCAAAGAATCTATTTACAGTAAGGGATCTATCAACAGCAAAGGTTTTATTTACAGTAAAGAATCTATCTACAAAAAAGGATCTATCTACAGAAAAGGTTCTATCTACAGCGAAGAATCTATCTACAACAAAGGATCTATCTACAGCAAATGATCAATCTACATTGAAGGATCTATCTTAAGCAAAGGATCTATCTACAGCAAGGGATCTGTCTACAGCAAAGGATCTATCTACAGCAAAGTGATCTATTTTCAGTAAGGGATCTATCTACAGAAAAGAATCTGTCTAAACCAAAAGATCTTTCTACAGCGCAGGATCTGTCAACAGCAAAAGATCAATCTATAGCAAAAGATCTATTTACAACAAAAGTTCAATCTACAGCAAAGAATCTATCTACAGCAAAGGATCTATTCACAGTAAAGGAGCTATCTACAGCAAAAGATCTATCTACAATAAGGGATCTATCTGCAGCAAAGGGTCTATCTGCAGCAAAGGATCTATCTGCAGCAAAGGATCTATCTTCAGCAAAGGATATTCATACAGCATAGGATCTGTTTACAGTAAAAGACCTATCTACAGCAAAAGATCTATCTACAATAAGGGATCTATCTGCAGCAAAGGATCTATCTGCACCAAAGGATCTTTCTACAGCAAAAGATCTGTCAACAGCATAGGATCTATCTACAGCAATGGATCTATTTACAGCAGGAGATCTTTCTACAGCAGGAGATCTTTCTACAGCAGAGGATTTTTTCTACAACAAAGGATCTATCTACAGCATAGGATCTATTTTCAGTATGGGATCTATCTACAGCAACGGTTTTATCTACAATAAAAGATCTATCTACAGAAAAGGATCTATCTACAGAAAAGGATCTATTTACCGCGAAGAATCTATCTACAGCAAAGGATCTATCTACAGCAAAGGATCTATCTACAGCAAGGGATCTATCTACGGCAAAGGATTTAATTATTTATTTACAGCAAAGGATCTTAGATCTATCTACAGCTAAGGATCTATCTACAGTAAAAGATCTATCTACTGCCAAGTATCTATCTACAGCAAAAGATCTATCTACAACAAAGAATCTATGTACAGCTAAGAATCTATGTACAGCAAAGGATCTATCTACAGTAAAGGATCTATCTACAGTAAAGGATCTATCTACTGCAAAGGATCTATCCTCAGCAAAGGATCTTTTTACAATAGCAGAACTTTATACCCTAATGGATCTATCTACAGCAAAGTGATCTATCTTAAGTAAGAGATCTATCTACAGCAAAGAATCTGTCTACACCAAAGGATTTTTTACAGCGCAGGATCTATCAACAGCAGAATATCAATCTTTGGCAAAAGATATATTTACAACAAAAGTTCTATCTACAGCAAAAAATCTATCTACAGCAAAGGATTTATCTACAAGAAAGGATCTATCTACAGCAAAGGATCTATTTACAGCAAAGGAGATATCTACAGCAAAGAATCTATTTACAGTATGGGATCTATCAACAGCAAAGGTTTTATCTACAGTAAAGGATCTATCTACAAAAAAGGATCTATCTACAGAAAAGGTTCTATCTACAGCGAAGAATCTATCTACAACAAAGGATCTATCTACAGCAAATGATCAATCTACATTGAAGGATCTATCTTAAGCAAAGGATCTATCTACAGCATGGGATCTGTCTACAGCAAAGGATCTATCTACAGCAAAGTGATCTATCTTCAGTAAGGGATCTATCTACAGAAAAGAATCTGTCTACACCAAAAGATCTTTCTACAGCGCAGGATCTGTCAACAGCAAAGGATCAATCTATAGCAAAAGATCTATTTACAACAAAAGTTCAATCTACAGCAAAGAATCTATCTACAGCAAAGGATCTATTTACAGTAAAGGAGCTATCTACAGCAAAAGATCTATCTACAATAAGGGATCTATCTGCAGCAAAGGGTCTATCTGCAGCAAAGGATCTATCTGCAGCAAAGGATCTATCTTCAGCAAAGGATATTTATACAGCATAGGATCTATTTACAGTAAAAGAGCTATCTACAGCAAAAGATCTATCTACAATAAGGGATCTATCTGCAGCAAAGGATCTATCTGCACCAAAGGATCTTTCTACAGCAAAAGATCTGTCAACAGCAAAGGATCTATCTACAGCAATGGATCTATTTACAGCAGGAGATCTTTCTACAGCAGAGAATTTTTTCTACAGCAAAGGATCTATCTACAGCATAGGATCTATTTTCAGTATGGGATCCATCTACAGCAACGGTTTTATCTACAATAAAAGATCTATCTACAGAAAAGGATCTATCTACAGAAAAGGATCTATTTACCGCGAAGAATCTATCTACAGCAAAGGATCTATCTACAGCATAGGATCTATTTTCAGTATGGGATCTATCTACAGCAACGGTTTTATCTACAATAAAAGATCTATCTACAGAAAAGGATCTATCTACAGAAAAGGATCTATTTACCGCGAAGAATCTATCTACAGCAAAGGATCTATCTACGGCAAAGGATTTAATTATTTATTTACAGCAAAGGATCTTAGATCTATCTACAGCTAAGGATCTATCTACAGTAAAAGATCTATCTACTGCCAAGTATCTATCTACAGCAAAAGATCTATCTACAACAAATAATCTATGTACAGCTAAGAATCTATGTACAGCAAAGGATCTATCTACAGTAAAGGATCTATCTACAGTAAAGGATCTATCTACTGCAAAGGATCTATCCTCAGCAAAGGATCTATTTACAACAGCAGAACTTTATACCCTAATGGATCTATCTACAGCAGAGGATCTATCTACAGCAAAGTGATCTATCTTCAGTAAGAGATCTATCTACAGCAAAGAATCTGTCTACACCAAAGGATTTTTTACAGCGCAGGATCTATCAACAGCAGAATATCAATCTTTAGCAAAAGATATATTTACAACAAAAGTTCTATCTACAGCAAAAAATCTATCTACAGCAAAGGATTTATCTACAAGAAAGGATCTATCTACAGCAAAGGATCTATTTACAGCAAAGGAGATATCTACAGCAAAGGTTTTATCTACAGTAAAGGATCTATCTACAAAAAAGGATCTATCTACAGAAAAGGTTCTATCTACAGCGAAGAATCTATCTACAACAAAGGATCTATCTACAGCAAATGATCAATCTACATTGAAGGATCTATCTTAAGCAAAGGATCTATCTACAGCATGGGATCTGTCTACAGCGAAGGATCTATCTACAGCAAAGTGATCTATCTTCAGTAAGGGATCTATCTACAGAAAAGAATCTGTCTACACCAAAAGATCTTTCTACAGCGCAGGATCTGTCAACAGCAAAGGATCAATCTATAGCAAAAGATCTATTAACAACAAAAGTTCAATCTACAGCAAAGAATCTATCTACAGCAAAGGATCTATTCACAGTAAAGGAGCTATCTACAGCAAAAGATCTATCTACAATAAGGGATCTATCTGCAGCAAAGGGTCTATCTGCAGCAAAGGATCTATCTGCAGCAAAGGATCTATCTTCAGCAAAGGATATTTATACAGCATAGGATCTATTTACAGTAAAAGAGCTATCTACAGCAAAAGATCTATCTACAATAAGGGATCTATCTGTAGCAAAGGATCTATCTGCACCAAAGGATCTTTCTACAGCAAAAGATCTGTCAACAGCAGAGGATCTATCTACAGCAATGGATCTATTTACAGCAGGAGATCTTTCTACAGCAGAGGATTTTTTCTACAGCAAAGGATCTATCTACAGCATAGGATCTATTTTCAGTATGGGATCTATCTACAGCAACGGTTTTATCTACAATAAAAGATCTATCTACAGAAAAGGATCTATCTACAGAAAAGGATCTATTTACCGCGAAGAATCTATCTACAGCAAAGGATCTATCTACAGCATAGGATCTATTTTCAGTATGGGATCTATCTACAGCAACGGTTTTATCTACAATAAAAGATCTATCTACAGAAAAGGATCTATCTACAGAAAAGGATCTATTTACCGCGAAGAATCTATCTACAGCAAAGGATCTGTCTACGGCAAAGGATTTAATTATTTATTTACAGCAAAGGATCTTAGATCTATCTACAGCTAAGGATCTATCTACAGTAAAAGATCTATCTTCTGAAAGTATCTATCTACAGCAAAAGATCTATCTACAACAAAGAATCTATGTACAGCTAAGAATCTATGTACAGCAAAGGATCTATCTACAGTAAAGGATCTATCTACAGTAAAGGATCTATCTACTGCAAAGGATCTATCCTCAGCAAAGGATCTATTTACAACAGCAGAACTTTATACCCTAATGAATCTATCTACAGCAAAGGATCTATCTACAGCAAAGTGATCTATCTTCAGTAAGAGATCTATCTACAGCAAAGAATCTGTCTACACCAAAGGATTTTTTACAGCGCAGGATCTATCAACAGCAGAATATCAATCTTTAGCAAAAGATATATTTACAACAAAAATTCTATCTACAGCAAAAAATCTATCTACAGCAAAGGATTTATCTACAAGAAAGGATCTATCTACAGCAAAGAATCTATTTACAGTATGGGATCTATCAACAGCAAAGGTTTTATCTACAGTAAAGGATCTATCTACAAAAAAGGATCTATCTACAGAAAAGGTTCTATCTACAGCGAAGAATCTATCTACAACAAAGGATCTATCTACAGCAAATGATCAATCTACATTGAAGGATCTATCTTAAGCAAAGGATCTATCTACAGCATGGGATCTGTCTACAGCAAAGGATCTATCTACAGCAAAGTGATCTATTTTCAGTAAGGGATCTATCTACAGAAAAGAATCTGTCTACACCAAAAGATCTTTCTACAGCGCAGGATCTGTCAACAGCAAAGGATCAATCTATAGCAAAAGATCTATTTACAACAAAAGTTCAATCTACAGCAAAGAATCTATCTACAGCAAAGGATCTATTTACAGTAAATGAGCTATCTACAGCAAAAGATCTATCTACAATAAGGGATCTATCTGCAGCAAAGGGTCTATCTGCAGCAAAGGATCTATCTGCAGCAAAGGATCTATCTTCAGCAAAGGATATTCATACAGCATAGGATCTATTTACAGTAAAGGAGCTATCTACAGCAAAAGATCTATCTACAATAAGGGATCTATCTGCAGCAAAGGATCTATCTGCACCAAAAGATCTTTCTACAGCAAAAGATCTGTCAACAGCAAAGGATCTATCTACAGCAATGGATCTATTTTCAGTATGGGATCTATCTACAGCAACGGTTTTATCTACAATAAAAGATCTATCTACAGAAAAGGATCTATCTACAGAAAAGGATCTATTTACCGCGAAGAATCTATCTACAGCAAAGGATCTATCTACAGCAAGGGATCTAGCTACGGCAAAGGATTTATTTATTTATTTACAGCAAAGGATCTTAGATCTATCTACAGCTAAGGATCTATCTACAGTAAAAGATCTATCTACTGCCAAGTATCTATCTACAGCAAAAGATCTATCTACAACAAAGAATCTATGTACAGCTAAGAATATATCTACAGCAAAGGATCTATCTACAGTAAAGGATCTATCTACAGTAAAGGATCTATCTACTGCAAAGGATCTATCCTCAGCAAAGGATCTATTTACAACAGCAGAACTTTATACCCTAATGGATCTATCTACAGCAAAGGATCTATCTACAGCAAAGTGATCTATCTTCAGTAAGAGATCTATCTACAGCAAAGAATATGTCTACACCAAAGGATTTTTTACAGCGCAGGATCTATCAACAGCAGAATTTCAATCTTTAGCAAAAGATATATTTACAACAAAAGTTCTATCTACAGCAAAAAATCTATCTACAGCAAAGGATTTATCTACAAGAAAGGATCTATCTACAGCAAAGGATCTATTTACAGCAAAGGAGATATCTACAGCAAAGAATCTATTTACAGTATGGGATCTATCAACAGCAAAGGTTTTTATATACAGTAAAGGATCTATCTACAAAAAAGGATCTATCTACAGAAAAAGTTCTATCTACAGCGAAGAATCTATCTACAACAAAGGATCTATCTACAGCAAATGATCAATCTACATTGAAGGATCTATCTTAAGCAAAGGATCTATCAACAGCAAGGGATCTGTCTACAGCAAAGGATCTATCTACAGCAAAGTGATCTATTTTCAGTAAGGGATCTATCTACAGAAAAGAATCTGTCTACACCAAAAGATCTTTCTACAGCGCAGGATCTGTCAACAGCAAAGGATCTATCAACAATAAGGATCTATCTACAGCACAGTGATTCATCTACAGTAAAGGATCTATCTACAGAAAATGATCTATCTACACCAAAGGATCTTTCTACAGCGAAAGATCTGTCAACAGTAAAGGATCTATCTACAGCAATGGATCTATTTACAGCAGGAGATCTTTCTACAGCAGAGGATTTTTCTACAGCAAAGGATCTATCTACAGCAAAGGATCAATTTTCAGTATGAAATCTATCTACAGCAACGGTTTTATCTACAATAAAAGATCAATCTAGAGAAAAGGATCTACCTACAGAAAAGGATCTACAGCGAAGAATCTATCTACAGCAAAGGATCTATCTACAGCAAAGGATCTATCTACAGCAAGGGATCTAGCTACGGCAAAAGGATTTATTTATTTATTTACAGCAAAGGATCTTAGATCTATCTACAGCTAAGGATCTATCTACAGTAAGAGATCTATCTACTGCCAAGTATCTAACTACAGCAAAAGATCTATCTACAACAAAGAATCTATGTACAGCTAAGAATCTATCTACAGCTAAGGATCTATCTACAGTAAAAGATCTATCTACTACAAAGGAAAAGATTTATCTACAGCAAAAGATTTATCTACAACAAAGAATCTATGTACAGCTAAGAATCTATCTACAGCAAAGGATCTATCTACAGTAAAGGATCTATCTACTGCAAAGGATCTGTCTACAGCAAAGGATCTATCTACAACAAAGAATCTATCTACAGCAAAGAATCTACGTTCAGCAGATAATCTATCTACAGCAAATGATCTATCTACAGCAAAGGATCAATCTACAGACAATGATCTATCTAAAGTAACGGAACTATATACAGCAAAGGATCCATCTACAGTTAAGGATCTATCAAGAGCAAAGGATCAATCTATAAAAAAAGATCTATTTACAACAAAATTTCTATCTACAGCAAAGGATCTATCTACAGCAAAGGATCTATCTACAATCAAGGATTTATCTACTGCAAAGGATCTATCTACTGCAAAGGATCTATCTACAGCAAAGGATCAATCTACAGTTAAGGATCTATCTTAAGCAAAGGATCTATCTACAGCAAAGGATCTATCTACAGCAAAAGATCTATCTACAGCAAAGGATTAATCTACAGTTAAGGATCTATCTTAAGCAAAGGATCTATCTACAGCAAAGGATCTATCTAAAGCCAATGATCTATTTAAAACAAAGGATCTAATTACAGCAGAGGAACTTTATACAGCAAAGGATCAATCTACAGCAAAGGATCTATCAACAGCAAAGTAATCTATCTGCAGTAAGGGATCTATCTACAGCAAAGCATCTATCTACAGCAAAGGATCTATCTACAGCAAGGGATCTATCGACAGTAAAGGATCTATCTACAACAAAGAAACTATCTACAGCAAAAAATATATGTTCTGAAAAGAATCTATAAACAGCAGAGGATCTATCTACAGCGAAGGATCTATCTACAGTAAATGAACTATATACAGCAAATGATCCAACTACAGTTAAGGATATATCAACAGCAAAGGATCTATCTACAGCAAAAGATCTATCTACAGCAAAGGATTTTTCTACAGCAAAGGATCCATCTACAGCAAAGGATCTATCTTCAGCAAAGGATCTTTCTACAGAATAGGATCTATCTACAGCAAAGGATCTTTCTACAATATGTGCTCTATTTACAGCAAAGGATCTATCTACAGCAAAAGATCTATCTACAGCAAATGATCAATCTATAGCAAAGGATATATCTACAGTATTGGAACTCTATACAGCCAAAGGATTCATTTACAGCAAAGGATCTATCTACAACAAATGATCTATCTACAGCAAAGTATCTATCTATAGCGGAGAATCTTTCTACAGCAAAGGATCTACTACAGCAAAGGATCTATC
>CANNZV010002787.1:0-84368 GCA_947561585.1 Caprella mutica | reverse complement strand
AAACACCCTAATTAGTGGAGAGAATTTTGATATTTTTTGGTCATTTTGGAGAGAAATTGAAAATCTTTGGAATTCAAAAATTGGAGACAAATTGCCCCAAAAATTAAATATCTGGAGACTAATTATGCATGCTTTGCAGACTGGTATGTTCCCATGTTGCATGTTAATTTTGGCTTGAAATCTTCAAAAAATGAGCCAAATTGGCTTGGTTCAGATTTTTTGTGAAATTTTGGCTCAAAAATTTAAAATAGGCTTACAATTTTCCAGATTCCAGCCTCTGAAATATGGTCCAAAGATTTTCAAATTTCTCTCAAAATGGCCAAAAATTACAAAATGATGTAAACATTATAACATAGGAATTAATTAGGAAATTGTGTCCGTATAATTCAGGAGACTAATTTCGAGGCCTCAATAGTTGCCGGATAAACTTCACAACTTCATGTATCTTTTGCAGACTGAGACTGGCCGCAGCTAAATTAATGGTAACATAGGGTCAAGCAGGTAAATTGCGGCACACTAACTAACTGCGGCCTGTAACAACAGAAACACTATAGCTTCAAAACACACGTTAAAACTTAAATTAATAAATTATAGCATGCACTGCGCTTGTTTTGATAGATATGCAAGTTGCAACATTGAACATTTTAATGTAATTTTGGTTCACAATGTTCCAGAGACTATCTTGAGAGAGCCGCAATTAAAAATTAAAGGGCCGTAATTTACCTACGTGACCCTAGCTGCCATAGGAATCCAGTCTGCAGAATATGGGAGATATTTGGGATATTCTCTCCGAACAATTTTGAATTAATTCCTAGGTATATTTACATTAATTTTGCTACAAACACTTCTGAATTAATCCCTATATTTACATTAATTTTGCTACGAACAGAATAAGAGATCTCTACAAACACTTTACCAGTTTCTGCAGACTGGATAGGAATTAATTCAAGATCTCCCAGTCTGAAAAGTACAGCAGGATTTGTGGATTAATCCTGCACCCAAGTCCTATTTAATTCCTATGTTCCCATGTTATTTGCTGCGCCCAAATCACAATTTCTGCAAAAAAAATTCAATCAAAAACTCCCGCAGAAAGTCTTGGAAAAATGTTACATATTCTGCAGACTGAGTAGGTATTGTCTTATCATGTGGTTTTACAGCCTTTACTGGCTTACAAGATACAATCAGACATCGTCTATAACCATCTAATATGAAATATCTATATTATTTCCACTCCTTCGATCATTTTATTTTACAAAGTTTAGAAAATAACCACTTTAAACGGCTGTTACAA
Organism: Caprella mutica; assembly: GCA_947561585.1. NCBI lineage: Eukaryota > Metazoa > Arthropoda > Malacostraca > Amphipoda > Caprellidae > Caprella > Caprella mutica. The sequence goes on along the minus strand of CANNZV010002787.1, from coordinate 83,077 downwards.
ACGAAACGAAAGCAAGAAAGTATCATATTTGCAATGCAGAGCAATTTTCAACGGCACTCAGTCTCTCAGAGACTCAGACTCGCATTGATTATCAAAAAATATTCCACAGACGTGATAGATCATATATATCTAATAGCCGGATAGGTAAACGTATCTACGTTGCATGTGGCAACGGTCCTACTCCTATGAACGTCTAATAAATCTAATGAACTTATAGCAACTATAATGAACATTTAATAAATCTAATGGAGATTTATTAGCTGTAAAGAACTACTAATAACCCACTCTCATGAATGTAAAATTTCCATTAGGCAACTCTAATAAACGTCTATAAAGTATTGAACGTTTAAAGGTCCTCTCCAGGCTCCTGGGGAAAAAAACGAGTTTATAACATAATATTATAGAACTAAGGTCTACGATCATTATTCTGCAAACCGCATACAATTCGGTTCAGTATATATTTTATAATTTGTTTTTATAGTTTTTTAGTAATTTGTGAGCAACAATTGAGCGAGTCACTAATCTGATGCTCAAGAAAAAGATTGTACACTCTTTGTTTTGATTACAAATTTGAATTTTATAAGCAAACCATGTGTTTTCGGCCATTATTTTAGATATTAATTGTTTCCTAAAGTATATAAACGTTTCTTTTATAAGTTCATTCAATTTTATGCCTTCACACGAATATTAAATGGATTTATTAAACCTAATACCTAGTTGACAATCAAAACAAATGGTGTACATTCTTTTTCTTCAGGCTGAAAATTTCTTGAATTAGTAAGTCGGAAGTAAAATAGGTTTTGTAGAGTTTTTATTATAAAAATCTTTTAAAGCATATAAAATTAAAAATATGCTACCAAATTGGATGCGGTTTGCAGCAAAATGATAAGAAACAGTTGCCTCGTTGAATAAGACAATAAAAATATTTGCTTGGAGAGGACCTTTAATAACTCAAATGAACGTCTACTAGCTCTTAAGAACAACTAATATCTCTAATGAGCGTCTAATAATTAGTGTTTCATTTGAATTCAAGGTGTTCATGATCAATATCCTAGGAATTTCTTCTGCGGATTCTAATTTCCTTTTCTGTCAAGTCTGCAGCTCTTCTTTCAGCAACACAAATTCATTTTTCCATTCATTCATCTACTTTCCTTTTTCCGTTCGTTCATGCACTTCAATTTTCTGCTCCTTCCTCCATGTTGATCATTCTCTTTCTTGCTATCCATATCCTTAACATAATTCTCCTACTCTTTGTCTTGTTCTGTTCTCCAAATGGAAAACATCCATGGGCTTCACCCCAGTAAACAACATTCTATCGATTCGATATCTTCTTATGTCGAATTCAAAGCTTGGACAGCGGGCATCTAAATTTAATTTTAATCGAATCGATACATGAAAAAACCTGAAATTTACATCATAAATCTCCTTCTATTATAAATGTAGAATCGATATATAATTCAATATATCGAAAATTTAGTGACAGGAATTTTGCCCGGCGGATTTTTGCACGGCGGAATTTGCCACGTGGATTGTTTTATTCTTCAGGTTCAAATTGGTAAATTAAAACTTTAAAAGGTGTGATGCAATTTACATGAATATAAATAAATCATTTCTATGTAACTTCAACATTTTGTACCATAACAAGTTTTATTTAACCCATGTTAAATAGCCACGAAATTGGAATAAAGTTAATTTGAATTTACTTAAAATAATTACAGAACATTTAAGTGACAAATTTTCTGACAGTAGTTTAGTTTAAAAAAAATACTATATGGTTTGCTATCTTTAAAATACGATAACTTACAATTTTTAATTGTTGTTTGCAATTCACTTACCTGCGGCTTTATTCACCTGTAAAGTACTTCGTGACGAGATATGCTATATATTTATTTCTTAAAACCTATGTTCAATGATTTAATTAAAGGCCCCCTCCAAGCAAATTTTTTATTGCTTTTATCAACGAGGCTAATGTTTCTTATTATTTGTCTGCAAACCCCTTGAAATTTGATTGGATATTTTTATTCCCAATAAAGTCTCATTCTCATTTTATATGCTTTTAAAGATTTTTACAATAATAATTATAAATTTTTACAATAACAATAATTACGATACCTATTCTACTTCCGATTTACTAATTTTCAGTCTGAAGAAAAAGAATGTACACCATTTGTTTTGATTGTCAACTAAATATTAGGTATAATAAATTCATTTAATATTCGTGTAAAGGTATAAAATTGGATAAATTATTATAGAAACGTTTATTCACTTTAGGAAACAATTAATATCTTAACCGAAGGACGAAAACGCATTTTTTGTTTATAAAATTCATATTTAAAATCAAAACAAAGAGTGTACAATCTTCTTTTTCAGCGTCAGGTTAGTGATTCGCTCAATTGTTGCACAAGAAATATTAAAAACTTTAAAAGTAAATAATAAAATAAATACTGAACCAAATTGTATGCGGTTTGCATAATAATGATCGTAGACCTTAGTTCTATATTATTATGTAATAAACTCATTTTTCCCCCGGAGTCTGGAGAGGACCTTTAATGATTCAATAGTTTACAGTCTTACACTTAGTATTTAATATTTGTAAATAATGATATCTTTTCCACGTGAAATATATATCATCGATACCATTGTGAAAGGGATAAGACAATAGCTGTTCTAATAGACCAACCAACTAATTCCAATTGAATGAATCTTCATCTTAGTTTTCCAGGTCGTATAACAAACAGAAATCTGTAGAACCATCTATTCTATAGTCTCTTACCTTTAATATTGTTAACTACCTACCCGGTATCATGAATACCATTAAAAATAACTGTTAAATTGTGACGATTATACAGGGTAGGGCGTAAGTTTGGAAGCAATTTTTCAAACATTAATATAATTCTTAAAAATAAGTTCCTAAGTAGGTGATAGGGTTTGAACTATAGTAGAGACACTACATTATGAAGTCGCAGTGTTATTTTTTACAAAAATTTAGTCAATTCAAAAATGTTAGACAAAAGAGAAGCCATTATTGCTCTACACCGTGCCGGGAAGTCAGATTCCGTCATTTCAAAGGCTCTCTCAATAGCGAGATCGACTGTTTGGAAGTGTGTGAAGCGTTTTAATGAGAGAGGAGACTTGACTGATCGTCCAAGAAGTGGTAGACCACGCTCACAACCACCAAACAACTGATAAGATGTGCCCGAGAGAAGATCAGGAGGAACCCGAAAAGGTCAATACGATTGTTAGCCAAAACAGCTAATGTGAGTCCCAGAACAATGAGAAGAGTTGTCAAAGAAGACCTTAAGATGTCCTCTTTCATCCTCCAAAAGAGACAGACTCTGTCAGAAGCTGTAAAGAAAAAGAGATTGGAGAGAAGCAAAGCACTTCTGAGAGAATTGAAGTCTGGCACGGCTGGTGAAAGCTAAGGATCACTTCGGTAATGACACTCTATGGACATTTCAGCAAGACGGCGCGACTTCACATACTGCAAATGTCATTCAAAACTGATGCCATAACCATCTTCCACGGTTTTGGTCCAAAGAAATGTGGCCTCCTTGCTCCCCAGATGTTAATCCTATGGACTTTTCGGTTTGGTTCATTCTTGAATCAAAGGTCTGTGGTAAATTCCATCGCAGTGTGGATGATTTAAAGCGTTCGCTCCAGAGATCTTGGAAGGAAATTTCACAAGAACAGTTGCGTGCCGCAGTAGGAGGAGTTCGGAGGAGATTTGAGGCTGTTATTAAAAACAAGGAGGGACATTTTGAATAAATTTATGATTTTTGAATTCTTAAAACCCTTATGTAATAATACATAACTGTAAATTATTAAATATATTTTTCGTTGGATTATAATATGCACTTTCATTTGCTTCCAAACTTACGCCCCACCCTGTATAGTTTGTTTCTTAGATCATTGACTATTTGTTGTTAGTTAGGTTAACTTTATCTTTTTAAGGTAAAACTGTGTATATATGTGTATAGTGTATAACAGTTAAATTAAAATATGTTCTCTAATTATTTTAAAATAAATTAAAGTTCATTTCAGTTTTAATTTCGTGGCTACTAAACATTAGTTAAATATAACTTGTTATAGTACAATATGTTAAAGTTACATTATAACGATTTATCTATATGTATGTAAATTGAATCTTACATTTTAAACTTTTAATTTAAAATTTACCAATGTTACCTAAAAAAATCCATGGGGAATATTCCGCAGGGCAAAATTACTTGAACCAAAAATTTGTAACGAAATCGATAAATAGATTTATCTATGAAAACGATGTATAAATCTAGATATAAAAACGATGTGTATTCAAATATAACTGATCTAATTAACTGATCTAACTAGCGGATCTAACTAACTGATATAATTAAATGATCAATGATCTAAAGATGTTTTTAGATAATGAACTAGTTTTTTTAGAAGTGATCCAAAGGGGTTTGTGTCATTAAATAATCATGAATTGTTCAGTATAGCAATTAAACTAGCGGATACAAAAAAATAAATTCAATGATTTAATCGAATGACGGATTGCACCATACTTATTAATATCACAAATATAATAAAATAAGATAGGAATATTAAATTATAAAAAGGAAAGGAAGATAAATTAATTTATTATTTAGATTAAGTATTAATTTGAATATTTATTTTATTATTTTATTTACAGTATTTATCAAAAAGTACCTTACAATTGGATTATAGAGGCGTGAGACTCCATGCTCAGTTTTTACAACATTTATTTTTAAATCTGAGGAACGTTACTTATAATATTCAACTAATGATACTTTTAATATTTGAGAGTACTCTATGAGACTGTGCGACGCCATTTGTTTACATAGTTTCTGAAGAATGGATCAAATTCCCCCAAAGAATGGGGGGAAATGAATTCGAAACTTCATATACTTCTCTATCTCTTTACTATGAGTATTTCCATATCTATACTTTTCCTCTAAAATCTGAATGGCAGTGACTGAAAATCTTATTTACCACAAATTTTGTATTTATATATTTATTTACGAAAGTTGTTATTTAAAAAGTGCCATATAGCTAATTTAGTAATTTTAAATGATTATTTCTAAATTCTACTCCACTTTCCTCATGTAGGTAGGACTTATATTTTCATGGAAACACGCGTTGTGTCAAGTTTCTACATATAGACACTCTGGATACTCCTCTCACGCTCTTTTACACGTACACTCATTACCTTCGGAATTCCTTCTGGAGGCACTAAGCCCCGCCCACTACAAGCCAAAATAGCCTTTTCTGTGTGAGCGGCACAAGACAATCAAGCATGTCTTGATTTTTGATTCATGAGCGGCAGTGGTGAGGAACGGTGATGTTGATTACTGCTCTTGTATAATGGCAACAGTGACGAATCAAACGTTGTTTTCCTCAGGAAAACAGTTTTAATCAATTTTCAATAATTAATATGAAACTGTGGAAAATTTATTCGTTTCATGCATATTATTTAATAATATTATGTTATTACGTTATTATGATAGATAAACATCAATTATTTGATGATATAAAATATTTCAGCTGAAAATACTGTATTTTCAGATAAAATATGTTTTTTATTGGTTAACATTAGTTCACATTGATCTCCTTTTGCGTTTTTTTCTCTAGTTAATACAACTGAACACAGTGTTCTAGTTAATACCTTTTCTCACGTCTGCATTGGTACTGTACGTGTAAAAGTGCATCAGTAATCACTCACGCTCATTGCTTGTATGGGCGGGGCCTAAAATTACTCATAGGGAATAAATGTGGGGAAAAGAGTGTACGTTTAAAAGGGCCTTAATTAGGCGCGAAGCTGTGTCTGGTTCACGGCTGAGGACTCTACCTCTGGCTGCCTACTTTCCGGTCAGAACTTGTATGAACTGATCAGTGATCATGAATATGTTATTTATAATATTTATTATTTTATATAAATTAATGAAACAGTTGAAATGATGATAGAATACCTTTTCAATATTTTAATCAATTTTATTATTTAATATATTTCTAACAAATTTTAATGAATTTTTCCGTTTGCTGGGCACATTTGAAAATAATGAAAATAATCCAAATATAATTATATCATGGCTACGTTTTGTTATTTAATTAACAACCCCTGTGTAACTTTTTAACTATTCTTACTATTCCTGTTTCAATACTTTTATCCGTCAAGTTTTAAACTTATACGGGATTGTTCATTTTTATACCATTTGATATTATCTGTGATTTGCTTTGTGTTGAGTTTAATAAAAAAATGACCTCTGCTCTATGAGAACACCTTTCCTTGATGACAAAGATAGAACATTGTAATCTGATGTGAATTTGGAGAAACCCTAAAAAAAGATATAGGGGAAAGTCTCCATTTATCGACCACTAAAGGGGTTTCCTTCATAACTATAATTAATGTTTAACTCTCCTCTCTACTAATGCATCCATGACAGAGCCAATTAAAAGATAACATTCAAATATTTTAAACCATATTAAGTATTATGTTATTCGTTTAGTATAAATTAATCTACATCGAATCAAATATTTTTTTTCGGAAAAACTCCAATTATCGACATGTTGAAACCATATATCGTCATGCATATTATTACCCATTTATCGTCATGTGTCGATATATACATGGGTAAGTGTACCATCATAATATCGTCCACAGGATAAAATTTTCATTAAACATCTGGGAGAATGAGAAGAAATTATGTAGAATGAGGGAAAATTGGGTAGAATGGGGGGAAATCATGTAGAATGGGGGAAATTAGGAGAATGGGTAAAGTTAGGTAAAATAGGTAGAATAGGGGAAAATTAGATAGAATGGGAGAAAATTAGGAAAATGGGTAAAATTAGGTGGAATGGGGGTAAAATTAGGTATAATGGAAGAGTGGGGGGAAATCAGGTAGAATGGGGAAAATTAGGAAGAATGGGGGAAACATTTGTAGAATTGGGGAAAATCTGTCAAAATGGGGGAAATCAGGTAGAATGGGTAAAATTAGGTTAAAAAAAGGCAGAATGGGGAAAAATTTTGTAGAATGGGGGAAAATTATGAAAATGAGTAAAATTAGGTATAATGGGGGAAAATTATGAGAATGGGTAAAATTAGGTAGAATGGGTAAAATTAGGTAGAATTGGTAAAATTAGGTATAATGGGGTTAAAATTAGGTAGAATGGGGGAAAATCAGGTAGAATGGGGGAAAAACAGGTAGATGGGGGAAAAAGTAGAATGAGGGAAACTGGTGGCTGAGTAGGGAAAACAATAGCAGAATGGGAAAATTATTGATTGTAGACTTGTAGTGAGGGATTAACGTCTGTTTCGGAACCAAAAACCATATCGCTGATGTCAAAAAGGAAATTTAATACAAGGGACTGGAAGAAACAGTCAGAAAGAAAAGTGACTTCATGAACAACGTTACCTACCACCGTCGGTGACAAAGCTCATGGATGTAAAAAAGCTACTCATTGAATGCAGTCACTTACCAAGGAATGTGACGAAACGGGACACACGTACCGGTGACTGAACTCATGAATGGAGGAGGAAAATGAAGAGGTGATAGTAAATGAAACCTACGCGGCTACCTATAACACAAAATCTAAGACCTCGTAGTTGAAGAGCATAACTCTAGCGCTATCTTCTAAAACTGCAAGTAGCGTTAAAAAAATGAAAAAAAAACAAGACATAATTCAAATTACAACAGTTCGAGGCCCAAGGGTTATGCTCTTCAACTATGAGGTCTTAGATTTTGTGTTAGGTAGGCTCATTGGTTTCATTTACTATCTCTCCTTCATTTTCCTCTTCGATCCGTGAGTGCAATCTCCGGATATATGTATACTTCTTCGTCACATTTCTTGGTAAGTGACTGCATTCACTTAGTAGCTTTCCTGCGTCCATGAACTAGACACCGTCAAGTGGTATTTGACTTTTCTCAAAAATCCACTTTCCCTTAATAAAATAAAAGCGACAATATTTTCTCACTAAATTATCTTAATTATCACAATAAATTTTCGTACTATTGAGTCACAAAAAGTATTAAATCTTTAAAAAAAAAAAAAAAATATATGGCAAACTAAATTTTAACAAATTCATATTTTTCCCGGACACTTCATGGAAATGACATTTAAGATAATATGATGGATTAAAAATAATTAATTCATGATATGAATTATTTTAGCTGAAATCAATTTATTTTGAGAGAAAAAAATCTTAGATAACCAAAGTCGTATCGAAATTTTGATAGATCACGTTGTTTGTTTTTCCCAATAAATGAAGTTCACAAAATATCTATCATAATAAGTAACCGAATCAGAGAAATGTGAACACTAAACCAGCTATTAAATGATTTTAAGATGAATATTAGCTACATATTAATTATGAATATCACACGCAGATGTTAAGATGTACAAACATTCTTTGGATAATGTGTATGGCAATACAACTAACAACATGACGTCTAAAACTTGTGAAAATTATATACGTTTTATAATTAGACTTTATTATTATACCAATCATTATTTATATGAACAATGTATATTGAATAGTATAATTAATTATTCTGATGCTACAATATGTATAAAAGTAATAATTTTTTTTATCAAACTCCACCCCCCCCCCCGGTAGGACTATTTACCGAATGGAACCTAATGGAGCATAATGGAACCTGATAGAACCTAATGGAATACAAAATGGAGTTCTACCCTTGATTCTACCCACCTCTATTCGGCTAAAAATAACTTCCATTCGGTTCTATTCGGTAAATAGTTTTGGGACTATTTACCGAAAGGAACATATTGGAACTTTTTGGAACCTGATGGTACCTAATGGAATACCGAATGGAGTCCTACCCTTGATCCTACCCACCTCTATTCGGCTAAAAATAACTTCCATTCGGTAAATAGTCCTGGGACTATTTACCGAATGGACTATTTACCGAATGGAAGTTATTTTTCCCCGAATAGAGGTGGGTAGGATCAAGGGTAGGACTCCATTCGGTATTCCATTAGGTTCCATCAGGTTCCATTAGTTTCCATTAGGTTTAACTAGGTTCCATTAGGTTTAACTAGGTTCAATTAGTTTCCATTAGGTTCCATCAGGTTCCATTAGTTTCCATTAGGTTCCATTAGGTTTAACTAGGTTCCATTAGTTTCCATTAGGTTTAACTAGGTTCCATTCGGTAAATAGTCCTCCCCCCTCCCCTACCACCCTAATTAAGTTCTAGCAGGTTGATAAATGGGTAAAAGCTATTTCAGAATGGAAAATTGAATAAATATTGAGAATTAATATATTTACTAACTATCAAACTGTTTTATTTATCGTCACTCCCATGACGATAAATGGAAACCCCTCCCTATAAACAACGTATATCGATTCGATTGTTCCATCAAATCGACAGACCGTTGTTCTAGGGCTCTTTATAGATACCCAAATATCGTCATATCCATTTATTTTAGATATTGATGACCAAATTAATTTCTGATTTTATATTTAAGAAATGCAATTAAACACTAACAAAATTGTATGAACATTATTTTGAAAAATAATTATTTGAAGCGTAAAATAGTGCATAACCAATTCTCTGTACCTAATCAATTTCGGTTGGTTTGTCCTGAATGTGCCATATAATTATCTTCATACATCTCATCAGTTAAACTGACACCCTAACTGTAATTTTAACTGAAATTACTTACATTTTTGTAACAATATTAAAAATGATTGGAAAAATCGAACTGTAAAAACCTAAACCATGAAAATGTTTCTAAGTCTTGTTATAGACGAAAATAACTGAAACGAAACGATGAATGGAGAGTGGCGATACAAGGAGCCCTTACCCTAGCTAATAATTAAAATAGCGAGTAAAAATATAATTCTTAGATGATCGAAAATGTGAAACCGTCCGATAACTAAGAACTTACTCCATCATTCATCAGATCTGCTTCCAAATCGCCATAATGCATAGCATAATGCCGATTTGCTCAAAGAAATTGATATTATCATTATATTGTTATCATTTTATTTCTATATACGCCCAGGAAACAAAAACTTTTCTAAATACATTATTTAATATAACAAGTCTGTATTTCTTCTAACTACCTAAATAATTAATTTTAATTAAAAATCAGTAACTATACCACAATATTTTACATTATATTCACATTATTTTCAAATGCGCCCAGCAAACAGAAAAGATCCATTTTAATTAATAAAATAAGTATTGTCTTATCAAGATTGCAAATCTTAGAAAGCGTTTATTTTTAGACAAAAATCTTAAAATCCGTCTTTTCAGATTTATTTTGACATATGGCACCACTGCTTACAAGCACCATTATATATATGTACCTATAACCTGTATAATGTTTTGTCCTTGGGCTAGACTGCCCAAGGACATAGAATATGTTTCACTGGTACGTGGACGCTAGTGACCAAATAATTATTTAACTGAGAGCGTATCAGCCAATCAGAGAGAGGGGTACCTTGACGTCACATATGTACTGCAAACGATTATATGTACATATTTATATAACGGTCAGAGCTACATTTTCTTTTACTACCAATAAGGAGAAACCAAAGTAGTAATGTAAATTTTTCAGAAAAAAGGTTAATTTAAGTTTAATATTTTAACGTATATTTATTATAAATAGAAAACAAGAATCGAAGTCGGAACTAAAATATTTCAAGCAAACTGAATAGTGACTTATTAACTGTTCAGTCTCTACGCCATTATGCAAGTCTTTTACTACAGATTGTAATCATGTTTTCTGGACAAAAGCAACCGATCTTTAAATGTATTGATGCAATTATTGATAAATGAAAATTTCGTACATTGCCCATTTCTCACTAGTTTAATATTTATGAAAGGTACAATAATTATTAAATTTAGTCACAGAATACAGCGCACGTCCACATGCTAACGATATTGCATCAGAAATAAACCGACGCTCCGCGGCTCCAAATTCATACTGAACACACGTACAAAACATGTACAGTACAGAAATAATTATATATCATTTATTATCAGTTTAATATCATAAATGAATATTTTAATTTTAAATAGCATATTAAGTTAAATACCATTCTTTTTATGTCGTTTTTGAATAATTAAAAATAAGTAATGTATCAATCATAGGCAACTCCAAGTATACGTCACGGTACGGACGATCCCGGTGCCAAGTGTCGCTAGAAAATTGAAAATACTGTAGTGCGACATCTTCCTATATTCAATGATCTGTGACTGCCGTGCATTGTGCAAAGAAATTTTAGTACAATGGAAAAATATTGTCTTTTTAAACAAAAAAAAAAAAAAAAGAAGTAAAATAAGTCTGTCGTACAGGCCACATCCATGATACAATAACTATTATATCATGGACTACATGATGTCCACATCTATCTATATACGTAGTAGTGACAATAAAGTGATTTGCTATCGTGACGTCATCGAGGCAACACACTTAATCGAAATTTAGGGTTAAGTAATTTGAATAACGGAATACACCATTACTCTTTTCTTATAATGGCAACAAATTTACTTTTTTTTAATAATTTAATTATTTAACACTCTTCGATTAATTTTAGAGTGTTGCTGTGATGACGTCACGCACAGTTAACGTCTCGATTATCACTTTTATATACTGGAAGTCCGTGGACTCGATGGACTGGACTGGATTTCGGGGGGGATTCTAGAATATGGCTTTTCAGCGCCACTGTCCCCCCTCCTGGACCCCCCGACTTCACACCCCCCAGCCCCTTCCGCAGGGCCGAGACCTCCTCCTCCAGTCCTCAACCCCCACCCTCTGGCAGCCCCACTCCCTCCCCTGCCAACAACCCCGTCTCCCTCCACGCCTCCTCCAGAAAACTCCACACCCCATCAAGATTCCTCTCACCAAAGCTCATCACCCCACTCATACTCACCACCCAATATCTCTCCCTCACCTCCATCAGCATAGGACACTCCAGCAGGAAGTGCTCCAAAGTCTCCTCCTCCGCACCACACATCCTACACCCAACCTCCCCACCCCAAAATCTCTCCCTCCATCCCAATCTAAGAGAATTTGTTTTTGCTCTGAACAGCAGACATGCTCTCCACCTATTTTCGTACCATTCTCCACCTATTCCCTCCTTCTCTCTGTACCATACCAATGTACTTCTGCTTTCCACCTCCCTTCTCCATCTACTCTCCTCCCACCTATCAACTATTCTTCCCAATTCCCCGCTATCTAACACCTTCAGGGCCTCCCAGTCCAAACTAAGCTCCGCCATATACTCCTCTATCTTTCTCATCTATGAATTACCACCACCCCTCTCCCTCACCCTCTCAACCATATCCCTCAGTACCTCATTCCCAGTGTTCATCAAGAACCCACCAAACCTAACCTTCATCTTCATATCCCTTGCCATAGCTGACGAGCACCCTACTTCACCCTGCAAACCTGCCACTGGTGCATAAGTAGGTGCCCTCAAGATCCTTCTCCAAACCTCATTCTCCAATCTCTGCAACTTCAAAATCTCCGTCTTATTCCACACCATAACCTCTCCCGCATGCAACACCCATGGCAGCACCACACTCTTCCAAAAAGTTTTGCCCATCAGTAGTCTGTCACAGGACCTCTCCACCACTCAGTAGGTTACATTCACCATTCTCTCCGCACTCCTTATCTTTTCCTTCTTATTTTCCCTGAAACAGTCCCTCCTTGCACTCACCAACACTCCCAGATATCTAACTTCCTCCACCACTTCCATCCCCCTGATCACACTCTCTCCAACGTCACCCCCACCATTAAAAACCATACACTTACTCTTCTCCCTACATATACTCAAACCACAATCCCTTGCACTCTCCTCCAATATATCAACCATCTCCCCCGCCTCCTCCCTCGATCTTGCCAACAGCAAGCCATCATCCGCATAAAAAAGCACCGGTATCCTTCTTTGTCTGCTTCTATACCCCAGGCCACTCCTTAGCAATCTCTCTATAATTCTCCCCACAACCATCACAAACAACCTAGGCGATCCTGTGCAACCCTGCCTTATCCCGTTCTTCACTTCCATCTCACCCAACTCCCTTCCTTCACGCCATACCTCAGTCTTATCCCCCCTATACAGCTCCGCTATCACCTGAATCACCCTTGGATCACACTTATAATACATTAGATTTTCAATCAGTGCTTTCCTATCAACGCTATCAAATGCCTTACTGAAATCCACCGCCACCACAACCAACACCTCCTTCCTCATATAGCTCTCCTCCGCACAGTTATTCAGAATCCACAAGTTTTCCTCTATCCTCCTTCCTTCCGTAAAACCAGCCTGCAAACCACTCACCCTTCCATCAAACATCTCCTGTCCCACCAATCTATCTTTGACCATACCCATGAACAGCTTGTACCCTACATTTGTTAGAGCCACAGGTCTATGCTGCATAGCCTGTGGCTTGCTTACCTTGGGAATCATTACTGTTTTTGATTTCTTCCACTCCTCCCCAACCCTACCTATTTCCAGCACCCCATTGTACACCTCAACCATACCCTCCAAACATTTTTCACTCCTACTCATAGCCTTATACAGTTCTCCCTTAATACCATCAGGGCCTGGTTGCTTTCCACCTTTCACTTTCTTTATTCTCCTCTCCACATCCTCCTTCACGAACTCAACATCACCCATCCACTCCTCCACACCCGACACCACCCTCAACCTTACAACCCCTGGTATACTTCTGTCCTCTCTCTCAATTCTTCTTCTCTCCAGAACCTGAATTCCAATTTCTCTGTCTCTTTCATATTGTTGCCTTCTCTCTCCATTCCAAACTTCCTCTACTCTATTTTCCATCTTTTGATATATCTCTTTCCAACCACTCATCATCAACTCCCTTTCTAATTCTTCTCCTATTTCTTCTCCATTTACTCCATATAACTTTCCTCTTTTTTCTGAGACTCTCTCCCTTGGACTCCCCACTTCTTCTTGCCATTTTTATTCAATCTCACTTCCTCAGCTACTCTTCTCTCATATCCCATCTTCACCTCCCTCACTAACCTCTTTACTTTTTCTTTTTGCTCTCTATAAAGAGTCCATACTCTATCTCTCTCCTCACCTTCTACTCTCCTTTTCCTTCTGTTTAGAACTCTCCTGTATTTTATTTCCCTTCTGATTTCACTATTCATCCATGGTTGATCAATCACCCTCCTACTAATTTTTCCTATCCTTCTCCGACCATTTCTTCTCAGACATTCATTAGCTTTTTCCTGTACTATTCTCTCCCATTCATTTATATCCATATTTACTATTCTATCTATCTCTCCTTCCACCTTACTCACAAATTCATTCATCATAGTTTCATCATCCACATTATAGTAACTATTCTCTTCATATTCACATTCCCTTCTTTTTAACTTTTCTTACTTCACTCTGAAAACTCCAGACATATAGCAGTGGTCCGACATATCAAACATTTCCTTCCTCTCGTCTATAACCATCCCTTCAAATCTCCTATACATCATCTCATTCACCAAATAATAATCAATTACACCTCTTTCATTCCCCTGCACTCTGGTATACTTCCCTTCACATCTCTCATCCACATTTAGCATCACCAAGTTCCACTTCTGCAAGAAGTCCAACATAATTTCCCCATTCCTATTTAATTCCTCTTCCCCCAAAAAACCTACATGCCCATTAAAATCTCCTAAAACAACAAGAGCCCTGTTCTCTGGCATCCTTCCCAAAATCCGATCCAAATATCTATATATTTCCCTATTCCTGTCCAAATCCCTAGTGTCCATATACACTAGAACCATCCAGAAACAAAATTTTCCCACCCTCACCTCTGACGCCAGTAAATCTCTGCAGTCACAGTCGATCTTCCCCATCTCCACTTCCCCCTCATCACTTGTTAGCATCATCATTCCTCCCCCCCTTCTTATCACTCATCTCTCTCATCCTATCTATTATATTATAGGAATATAATACCACTCCACTCTTTTGAATTTTTCATGAGTTTCAACCAATCCAATTATCCTTACTTCATTCGCCTCCTTCTCTTCTCCCATTCTTTTCATAATATCTATAGCCTTCACGTCAATCAGTCCCTGCACATTTATCATATCGATTCTCACCAGACTACCTCCCCCTCCCACTCTACCACCTCTCAATCTCGGTCCCTTATACTCCTCCATTCCATCCCCTTTCACATTCTCTACCCTTCATTTGTTATTCGTATCGCCAGTTTTTTGTTCTACCTTTCCTTCTTCTACTGATGTACTTGTTTGTTCCCTTTGCCAGCTCTCCACCCTCTTTACTATCTTTCCCCTTCTTATGTATATATTCTCTCCCTCCCCTCTCCTTTTCCACAATTCTTCCCTTATTTTCTTATCCTGTATTCTTTCATTTCTAGTTAAATCAGGCATTATCATAACCGTCTTAAACCTATCTCCCATCTTCCTCAAATTTTTCGCTTTTCCTATCACCGCCCACTTCTGACCCACAGTCTCCATTCTGACCAGTGTCGGCACTTCTCTATTATTGTTCTCTTCCTCTCGTCCTTTCCCCCCTCTCAATCTAGTAATTTCAGCAATGTGTGCATTTCTTATACGGTTATACCTAACTTAACCTCAATTATTTCTAACAACTTCTCCCTATCATCTCTGTCTCCTCCCTCCCCCAAACCGTACACCACCAAATTGCAAACTCTCTTCTTTCTCTCATCATCCTCCTTCACTTCACTCATCACTTCCTCTTTCATCTACTTCACAATTTTTTTTCCCTACTTCTGCCTCCATTCTAACATCCAAGTTAATTTCTTCTGTTGGTCTTTCTCCCATTACCAATTTTCTCCCTATTTCTTCCTTAATTTCTGCAATCACTTCCTCCTTAATTTCTTTCTTTACTTCACTCTTTACTTTCCTTAGTTCTACAAAGAATCTCTCCCTTTCTCCCTTCATCTCCTCATTTAATTTCCTCAAATACCTATTTTCCTCTTCTAAGCTTTTCATAAAAATCCTTCGCTCCCTTCACAAACTCCTCGCAATTACCACACACCCACAGCGTGCTATCCGCCAAGCTCTTAAAACTCTCAAAATCTTTCTTGCTTATCCCACCACACCCGCAATGATACCATTTATCGCAAACATCACATTGGATTCCATTTTGTCTCTCCCCCACCTTCTTACCACATCCAACCCCCCCACATACTCCTGCCATCTCTCTCGGATTATCATTCAGGCTAAAAGCTCCAAAGGCACCAGAGGGCATGGGTTTTGCACTGGCATCTGAGGTAACCCCCTTTGATCGGGGCTTGGTTGGTGATCTTTCTACACCACCCCCTATCACTTATCTTGACTTCACAAAAATAAAAAAAGAACTCCACCGACGAAAGAGACACGTTGCGACCGCACACGACAAAAATACTACTAAATACTCCGTGAGTATCAAAATACTCCGTGAGTATCAAATCCGTGAGTATCAAGGTTTATATACATAATAGGACAAACATATATGTACTTCTTTGTGGACACTAGACATATCTAAACAAAAAAATTTAGCCGCCTGGCATTGTGGAACACTTCATAAAATGTGTCCCAAATGAGTTATTCTTTTATGACGTCACAAATTTAACTACCTAGGTATAGTTTTAGTACTGTAGTGATGTAACTTTAAACATAACGAAGAAGCCTAATTATATTAATATGCTCTATTTTTTGGTAGCTTTAGTACCTACTTTATTTAACTTGCTATACCTACGTAACACAGGTAGGTATGTACCTAGCTACTACCGTAGTACTTAATATATTTTTTTTTGTAGATTGCTGGAACCTATACAACTGACGTCATGAGAACATAACATCCCTGTTAAAATAGCATCTTCTGGGAAATGCAGCTTCAAAAAGTGGTGTAATACATTGCACCAAGCATGGCACCAAGGAAGTTGCAATGTTGTAATTGCATTGCATGTTGGATTGTCAAGGAAGTTATAGTACTAAGGAAGCGGTGTAACGGCTAAACCAACAACGTATAAGCGGAACCATCGTGTTAACACCTTGCTGTTAGCAATTAGTCAAGTGAGCTTCCTTGTCTCTCTCCGCTTCAGTCAAAACAGCTTCCTTGGCGTCTTGTTGTTGTTCCGCTGTGTCGTGTGGTGACGTCACAGCACACATATGACGTCACCCTAGCAACAGACTGACAGTTCAGGGAGCATTCGCACACGCACGCATCTAGCAGACGCTCCACCAAACGCTTATTTAAGTTATTAACATTGCATCTGTTGCCTAAATATTCATCAATTAATCTTCTTACATCAGTTAAATGTCCATAGATGAGAAAATTATTGAGCAAAATGATCAGATACCTAAAGTATTTTGAAGAATAATGTGTAAGTTAACATCAGCTGTTGTGCTAACGAGAATCGTTACTCAACTTACTCAGTCAGGTCTGAGAGCGACGCACACACGTGTGCTCTCCCTCGTTTCTAAATCTACACTAGAAGCTAACACGATTGTAACGTCTCTGAACGGCTAGGTCCTTGAGGTTAGCCGCCTGTGCATTGTACTGCCTGCATCGACTATAGGAGCTTGTTGGTGTTCGAGAGTGGCAAAAGGAGGAAGTGTGTAGCTCTAGCCATATAATCTTAACTAGTCTTACATACACACTCGGTTTTTTGACTTGAGTGATTTATTTTGTGTCAACTAGGCCTATACCTAAGTTACCTAATTAAACTTACCTAACTAGGTTGTTAGGGTGAGCTCCGATGTTCCAATGAAGTAGGTATAGGCAAATAACCGTAAAGTGTAGCACACTAAGCTGTAAATTGCGTCCTCTAACAATAGAAACAAGATGTTTCTGTTGATAGAGTAGGTAGGGTAAGAATCGCATCACCGACCAATTAACTCACCTTCTCCTAATTTCCAATTTATTTGAAAACAATTACTCTCACTACAATGATAGATGTACTCGAGTGTTACCATTGATTTGTACTTTCTTTATTTGCAAACAGAAAGTTTCTAGCTAGATTGGTTTTTGAACTAAACATCATTTTTTGAGATCATGTATTTTCTGAAGTATATCGATTTATCGACCAAGGTTCATTTATAAGTTCAATATTTCGACCAGGTATCGTTTACCGACCATAAAATCAATTAATCGACCAGGCTGTTATGTGAAATGTACGCACAAAAAGTGAATAATACTTGAATTAATATCTACTTAAACATTCATTTTAACTACTCATAATGGTTACTATTTAGAAATGCAACGCATTGGCAAAAATAAGCTGTTTTAAAATTGTAAATTAGACGTTTTTGAATGAAAAATATGATGAAAATAATTATTTTACTTTCATAATTATTTTTCTAAATCTAGAAATTGAGGTTTCGTGGATTCCTTAAAATTGTATTGCACTATAGCTATTTATAAATTAATGACTTCAAATGAATAAATATGTATCAATTTTTAACCTCGCAAATTTGAGGAAGGTCTTATTTTAGTCGGCATTTATTTATTTATCATCTTGTTATTCGCATAACTGAAAAAGTGTTCAACTAAATTGCCTGAAATTTGGTGAAACAATTGGTCAATGTCCAGTGACTTTCAGGAAAAATTTTTGGAGCGACCCGGTCAAAGGTCAAGGTCATGGTCATTTATAACTCAAAAAGTATTGAACGATATTGCATGAAACTTAGTGGGACGATTGGTCAATATCCATGAACCATTTTGTCAGATTTGGCAGTGATCTGGTCAAATATCAAGGTCAAGGCCATTTATAACTCAATAACTCAAAAAGTATTCGACCCATTTGTCTGAAATTTGATGAGACGAATGGTCAATGTCCAGAAACCATCTGGTAGAAATTTGGGAGCAATCTGGACAAAGATCAAGGTCAAGGTCATTTATAACTCAATAACTCAAAAAATATTCAACCATGTAATATAATACTTGGTGGGACGATTGGTCATTATCCAGTTACTAGTTTGTTAGTTTTTGGGAGGGAACGGGTCAAAGCGGTGGCGAAGGTATGCGCTCTACCGAGTGCATGTAATCTAGTTTTAAATACATTAGCTCCATGCAATTTTGTTCCAGATTTTTATGACCTTCAAAGGTTCTCTCAAGGTTCCGGAAAAAAATATGAGTTTATTGCATATTATAGAACTAAGGTCTAGTCGTCTAGGATTATTTATCTGCGAAACCGTATAAAATTCAGTCAGTATAAGACAATTTACATGCTTTTAGTGTTGTTAATACTCTGTGTGCAACAATTGTACGAAACACTATAAATAAAATGCTGTAGAAATAGATTGTACACTACATTCTTTCTTTTGATTTTCAATTTGAATTCTATTAACAAAAATTGCATGCTCTGTCCTAGTTTAAGCTGTAAGTTACTTCGTCCAGTTTATAAACCTTTCTATAGTTTATCATATTTCATACCTTAAAGGTCCCCTCCAAGCAAATTTTTTTATTGCCTAAATCAACGAGGCTAATGTTTCTTATTATTTTACTGCAAACATCATAAAATTTGATAGCATATTTTTAACTTTATATGCTTTTAAAGATTTTTATAATCCAAACTCTACAAAACCTACTTTACTTCCGACTTTCTGAGTTTCAGTCTAAAGAAGAAGAATGTACACCATTTGTTTTGATTGTCAACTAGGTATTTGGTTTATTAAATATATTCATTATTCGTTTAAAGGTTTAAATTTGGATAAACTTATTATCGAAACGTTTATATACTTTTAGAAACAATTAATATATTAATAGAGACCCAAAAACGCATTGTTTGTTTAAAAATCTAAATTTACAATCATAACAAAGAGTGTACAATCTTCTTTCTCAGCGTCAGGTTGGAGATTCGCTCGATTGTTGCTCACAGAGTATTAAAAAACTTTAAAAGAAAATAATAAAATACATACTGAACCAAATTGTATGCGGTTTGCGGGATAATGATCGTAGACCTTAGTTCTGTAATATTATGTAATAAACTCATTTTTTCCCCGGAGCCTGGAGAGGACCTTTAATACACGAAGATTTGTATTGGATTGAGTGTACCTTCCTAGTTGAAATTCAAAACATATGGTGTACATTCTTATACTTTGGAAGTTTGGATTGATATTTCGAAGCTGTCTGGTGAATGGAAGAAAAGAGAGGTGGCGTCACTTGTGCCCCGAAATGTTGTAATTTGGATTATGAATTGTCTTTTTCATTTTTTCTTACCTTATTTATAATTTTGTTAACGTTACTTGGAATTTTAGAGGATAGCGCTTGGGTTATGCTCTTCAACTACGAGGTCTTATATTTTTGTGTTAGGTAGACTCGTAGACTTCATTTACTATCAATTCTACATTTTTCTCTTCTATCCGTGAGTACAGCCACTGTTGCTTGTGTCCCGTTTCGTCACATTCCTTAATAAGTGACGTCATTTATGGAGTAGCTTTTGTGCATCCATGAGCATTGTCACCGTTGAAGTTAGATGACTTACTTAGCTCATGAAGCCACTTTCCTTTCTGACTGCTTCTTCCAGTCCCTTGTATTTAATTTCCTTTTTATGTCAGCGATATGGCCTTCGGTTCCGAAGCAGAGGTTAAATTTCTACAGAAATTAAATTCAAAAGAAATATTACTAAAATAAGTTTCAGTATTAGTCCCCATTAAATTTATTAATGCAATCTTTATTGATATATATTATGGAATATGATACAAATTCAAATAGAATTTGAGTGGAGGAACTGATGGAGAAGGGGTTAAGATGAGATACATCAAATTTAGATATACTAAATGGTATCAACAAAATAATTCTAATGGTGAAAATGTAATACTTATAATTTCTATCTACCATGAAATTACCAAGATATGGTTGAAGTAAGGGTAAGGTATTTAATCTGAATTATCAATATGATTATGTAACTTGAGACACTCAGTTTCTAATTTCTATTATTCTGTGATATAACAAAAAACTATTAAACAAGTACGAATTGTCACACGATTTTTTTTAAAGGAGGCACAGTTAACAGTCAAACTTACAAAGTCATGAGAATTGAGGAAACTCGTCAAATTATCACTGAAACTATTGTAAACCTAAGAGTACCGATTACTCGCTACTTATATATGGATTCAATTTTATATAATCAATAAGATATAATATATGTTCCAATTCCCTAAGTACAAGTCAAAATAAAAATATTGAACACAATTTTCTTTACCTTCTTGTCATATGGTGCAATTTTTCACATTTTCTAACAAGATGTAATACACATATTTATCATATTTTGAACGAATGAAAAATGTTAAAATGGAAGATCTACACTATCGATCGATCGCGCTGTGCCACCTTTGGATCCATCATTAGAACAACCATCGATCGATGATCAGATCGGCTGATGGCGCATAACAAAAATACTTGAGTGACGAGCACCGAACATATAGCATCATATTAGGTAGGGTCGGGAGGGGCGAATCTCGCGCAGCAGCACACGGGGCGAATCTTGCGCACCACATGTTTAAAGGGCTATGAATGTGCTAGCCCAATAACAAAAATAGTCATAGACCGGCTCAAATATGTAGTAACTCTGTATAAAATTAAAACAGCTTACAGGAATTTATTCATAGTTGAAATAAATCACATTTGAGACCATATGAAAAGTACCTAGTCGAAAATTCATTTTACCGAATTACCCTAAAAAATAAATTTCTCATAAAAAAAATTCTATCCCAGATAATGACCTGAAGTTTTTAGTGCATGATGATCATTGACTTAAGTTGCCTCAGTTAAAATTACAAGTTTCTAGACTTTCTAATTTTTTATTTAGCGAAGTTTTTTCGTGCGCAACTATTCGCCCCACCATATTTTGCATGGCGGGGCGAATATTGCGCACTATAGAAATTTATTTATAGGCCATGAAACAGTTTTTAATGCCTAATATTATGCTCTATATGTGTATTTCTTCACTTTTAACTAAAAACATACACATTCCACATATATTTCAGATAATAGGTCGAAATATGAAATTGTTAATCAGGGTGAATTTAAAGTCATTAATAAGTCTTTTCTGTGAAATTTATAGTTAAACATACCAAACATCACTATGCATGTTAATCATTTGCTTTTTTATTGAGTATAGTTATATAATCTTATTATTCGGTTCTTTTCAATAAAATTGAAAATATCAGGTCTAAAATGACAGGGTTAAACCATCGTACAGTGAAACCCAACTCTGATATCATTATGCTTTTAAAAGTTGCGAATCGACATTGCACCATGTTGTGAATAGTAGCTTCGTTGACCTTGTCACTTCTGAGGATTGTCCTAGAAGTGTAGAAGTGGGAGTACTTGTTCGAATAAAGAAAATGGCTAAGAATGTTTGTGCAAATAAAAAATATAGCTAAATACATGAATGTGATACAGACTTCAATTAGAACCATCATCACGAAGGATCTTCAGTTGTCTTCCTACAAAATGAGAGAACACTAAGTCCTCACACTTCTTAAAAAGCAAAAGAGACTTGAGAGAACAAAGGTCCTTCTCAGAGAGCTTAAAGCGGACACGACAAGGTATGAAATACATTTTTTTAACGAGAAACTCTTCATTATTGAAGCCAACCCAATTCAATATTCATGATCAGAAGATATCCAAGATTTTCCCTATCTCGAAAACTTGGGAGTCTCCTCTGATTTTCGTGGAGAACGGCTTAAGATCAATCCTCTTTTAACAGTATTGTGGTTCCAGCTATTGGATTGATGTTTATCATTTATCTTCCAACAAGATGGTGAACTATTTCACTACTTAAACAAGACACATGAGTGGTGATCACGTCAATTGCCAAGATTCTGTCACAAAGAAATTGGCGTCTTCAGCGCCATATTTCAACTCAATAGATTTCTGAATGAAATCTATTGAAAAAGCATAGTGGCCTAAAAGGCCGTTCCTTGTTTGAAGACGAGGAGCCACACGGGTAAATCATAGTGTGGACGTTTTGTGGACACTGGGGCACCTGTGGATAACCACAATAATCCACTTCTGTGAATAACTATTAAGGCTCACGTTGGAACTATTGACAACGAAACTGATGATTTCATAGAAAAGGACGTAGCAGAGACCTTCTGGCGTAGAACCAGAACCGTTGGTCTTTGAAAAACACCAAAGGAATTAGGTGGGTCAACCTACCTTCTTGTAGACAGACCAAAGAACTCTTCCTCTTTGAAAGAGAATGTCAAAAGCTATTGTTAATAACCCGATTGAAACTTCTTCTTCTATCCTGGGAACATTTGGTCCTAAAACAGTAATACCTTTGGTCCTAAAACAGTAAAACAATAATACTTGCCGACGATCTGGTCTTAGCCCAGAAACATGACCTCATAATATTGTTGTGGAATGTTCTACCTATTACAAGACTATGGACAGAACTCTGGATGAAATTTTACTACCTTCATAGTATCATTATACTCTCAAATTCTGATTCATTTTTACCTTTCTTGAAAGAATTGAAAGACTGGAAGCTAGAGTTCAACGACTTAACTTTAGGTCTAGGGGATTCAGTACATATGGACCCTCTCTTGGCCTGGGTATCTCCCCGACCTTACAATGGTAATTGAATATTCCACGTAACCTAATAGATGTACGAAAAACCCATTTGCTTCTATATTCTTATTATCGTAATTTCAGAGACATACAGTGAAAATATCTAAGTGTAACAGTATTTGAATATCGTTTTAGATATGTATTCTAAATTGGTTATATATGCTATATTTGACATCTAAAAAGAATTATTACTTTCATAGATTGCGTAAGGTTATCTTTTGGGCGACATATTTTTGTTTGTCATCTTGTTGCTCACATAACTCAAAAAGTTTTCGATCAAATTACTTTGAATTTGGTAAGACGATCGATTGACTAATCTCCAGGAACCATCTGGTAAAATATTGGGAGCTATCCGGTCAAAGCTCAAGGTCATTTATAACTCAATAATTCAAAAAGTTTTCAATCAATTTGTCTGAAATTTGATGAGACGATTGGTCAATATCTAGGAACAGTTTGGTAAGTTTTTGGAAGCGGTCAGGTTAAAGGTCAAGTTGATTTATAACGCAAAATGTATTCAATCAAAGTAACTGAAATATGGTCGACGTTGGTAATTATCCAGGCAGGAACCAATTTATTAGATTTTGGGAGCAATCAGGTAAAAATAAAGGTCAAGGTCATTTATAACACAAAAGAATTCAACCAAATTGTCTGAAATTGGGCGGGACGATGCTTCAATATTCAGAATCATTTGTTTATATTTTGGGAGTGAACAGGTTAAAGGTCTAGGTCATTTATAAGCGGTGGCAAAAGTATGCGCTTTATGAGTGCCCGTCATCTAGTTATTTATTATATTTATAGTTATATAATAAGTAAATATAATAGTGTCATAATTCGGATAAACTAATATTACAAGCATAAATTAATCCTGAATAGAAAGCAACATTCATGACGTCACACATACATTCTACAAACTTTACGTAAACAGGTCGAAAAAAGTTTGTCTCAAGTTTTGAATTTTAATCATATGATTGTTTATGCTTTTAAACACATTGGAATTATTTTTATAGTAAGTATCTAGACACTCAATAGTGCTATTTTTCACTATGGAAAGGAATTAAAGGGTGCGCAGATATTCGCCCCTCTCGCGCGCAAGAATCGCCCCATCAAGGACAATTTCAATTGCGCACTACTTTCGTCAATAACTCAGATTATACAAATGCTAATTTTTTGTCCTTTGGATGGTGTATAGAAGGCCTTATTGCGGTTCTTCATGTCAAATATTATTTGTCTATCTGCAAAAACTAAGTTGCAAAACCCAAAAGTTTTTAGTGCGCAAGATTCGCCCCTCCCGACCCTACTTCGTACTTTAATACAAAATTATTAAAAACTGTTAAATCATATAAAAAGTATATATGTACAATATAAAATGTTATGCGATTATCAGAGTAATAATTACAACATTAAGAAACAAACTCACACTTCTCGGAGACTGGAGAGGAACTTTAAGTAGGATACGATTAATTCTATTGATTATGTTATTAGTTTCTATATTTATACTTTACCTTATAGGTATATAAGAAAAAGTTTCAACACACTAATATTAAAAGAAATTCGTACCAACTTCCATATCAATAAAAACATCAACCTGTCAACTTGTAATGTTTTAGGAATTTCATATTTAACCAATATCTCACAATGTGTGTTTTTATTAACTATTCTGATATTTCTTCTAACAAAACATTTTTAGTGTGTGTGATTTATTATTTCAATTTTGACATTATTATTATTATTTATCTATATGTATAAATTATTATAAATACACTTTTTTGTATTGGTCGACAAAGCGAATTATAGCTTGGTCGACATTATGACTCTCGATCACAAATTTCCGACCAGTTGGTCGATGATTCGATTTGCATAGGTAGGGTAACGATTTACCGACCATTGACAAAAAAATATGTTACTAACATTTTTTTCACCTAATAAAGAAACCAACTTCTGGTAACACTCATTGTTAACTAATATTAACAATTAGAATTGCGGTCGGCAAACGATAATGGAGTAAGATTGGCTTCGACCAATTGACTCAATAAGCAGTCAATGGGTTCATTTTTTCACGTTTCATCAAATGATAAACATAATTCGATATTTTTAAAGTTCTGATGATGCGTTCACCTCGCTGAATAGATCAAAATGTTCGTAAATAACCAGCAAATAAGATTACAATTCACTTCATCACTAATTCTGAGTAAATAATTATAATTTTGAAGTTAAACACAATTTGGTCGAAATATCGATTCGGTCGGCGATTCGATTCTTACTCTATAGTAAAGTGGAGGGATAAAATGTACAAAACAGAAACTTCAGTCTCTCGTGTAATATTTTTTTTCTTCAAAAATTTGATATTTCCATGTTTTTAGTATCTCTAATATCCATTCAACCAAGTAGCTATAGTTTATTGATTTTGAATTAGGTATATCTATCATGTTAAACAATAAAAAACGTATTCATTTTTTACCCCACAATTGGGGTATAAAAAAAACAAGTGGGGTAAAAAGTAAAAACTGAACAGTCCTTTTTTATTTTAGGCCTATAAAACAAATTTTTGCTAGTGTCTGGCATTAGGTAGCATGAATGCTACACAGCCTGCAGACTGTTACAGTGTCACTAATATATATAATATATGACTTGATTGTTGAGCTTTGATGCTAGAGGCTAATGTTATATTAAATTTCAGTGCTTTTTTTTCAGAATATTTTAGATCATATAATTTCAAGAGGAAAATTGAGCATCATGATTTCGTGGCCTAGATATCAAACTTGTTGCTGTGGATGTACCTTGAAAACTGGAGTACTGGTTCTTGGTTGGATTTTGATTGTAAGTTATTTGAATGAATTATGTAATCATTGAAACTGCCAGATCAGTACCTGATCTGGCAGTGGCAGATACACATCTTTAACATCTGATCTTGATGATAATTGCTAATATTTTACCTATGAATAACATAAAAATTTAGTGGCTTTGCAATTAATTATAGATGTCACGCACGCTTGAGTGATCTGCCATATCGAGCGATTTCGCTGCGCAATCTATTGATCAATAGTTTGCGCAGTCATCAATCGATAGCGCAACCATCAATTGATTGCTGCGCGTTCGAATGATATGATTTATTTTTAGCTTGTGCATCAAATTGGCACATTTTATCGCGGATATCAACAATCGATAGTGCAATCATCGATCAATTTCTGCGCGTTTGAATCATACGGATTTTCTTAGTTCATGCATTTAATTAACTGTTTTGTTTAAAATGGAAAAATACTTTTTCATATTTAGTAAGGTAACCATCATTCGATTGTTGCGCATTTGAATTATATGGATATTGTTATTTTATGCATCTAATTTTTACATTTAATAGAGCAACCATCAGTCGATTGTTGCGCGTTTGAATGATATGGATATTGTTATTTTATGCATCTAATTTTTACATTAAATAGAGAAACCATCAGTCGATTGTTGTGCGTTTGAATGATATGGATATTGTTATTTTATGCATCTAATTTTTACATTAAATAGAGAAACCATCAGTCGATTGTTGTGCGTTTGAATGATATGGATTTTGTTAGTTTATGCATCTAATTGTTACATTTAATAGAGAAACTAACACAATCCATATCATTCAAACGTACAACAATCGACTGATGGTTTCTCTATTAAATGAAACAATTAGATGCATGAACTAACACAATCCATATCAAGGCAACAATTGACTGATGGTTGCCTTATTAATTATAAAAAAGTTTTTCCATTGTTTTTCCATTAAAAACAAAACAATTAATCAAATGCTTAAACTAAGAAAATCTGTATAATTCGAACGCACAGAAATCGATCGAATGTTTCGCTATCGATTGATATCCTCGATAAAATATGCCAATTTGATGCACAAGCTGAAAAATCATATCATTCGAACGCACAGCAATTGATCGATGGCTGCGCTATCGATCGATGGCTGCGCAAACTATTGATCAATAGATTGCGCAGCAAAATCGGTCGATATGGCAGATCACTGAAACGTGTGTGACATATACATCTGTCAATAGTTTCTGATAATACAATCTAAATTAATTTCCAATATAGAGTACATTATCATGACACCTAATGGCTTCTTATGATGATTACTAGTAAAATTATGTACATATAGCTTTAAATACTTAGTCTCGTTTGATAATCCTCTATGTTGCTGAATTTAGTTTCCTCTGTTCTCACATAGGTTAGTGGTGTCATCAATGTTTTAAACTCTGCCAGTTGGTTTGGAAATAATGATAAGTATGAAATTATCATGAAGGAGCTTTACCCTGAATGTGATCAAGAATGCTGGACCCAAATATTAGACTTTGGTAAGATTTAAGGATACAGTCTACTCGTTGAATTTTATGCAGTTAGATAGTTATCAAAATAGCTTGGTAAATATAATGATACTATAATGAATTGAACCCCATGCCTTTTAAATTGCAGAACTAAAACCTAAGTTATATTTAGCTATCTAGCTATGTTTTAATATGTATAGCTGAAGCAATTAAACTCTATATTTCCATTGAATGTATTCATATTATCAATATAAAATTCTCTGCTAATTGAAATATTATATATAATTATTCTTCATCCTCAGTATTTGCTACAATGATTACATCGCTGGTGATGAATATCTTCTTTTTAGTTGTCGGATCTCTTACTGTTCATGGTGTCAACAAGGTAATTACAAAATATTTTTATGAAAGTGCAGCATGGGTATAGTAGCCATACATCTGTGGGGGAGAACAGAGTTTAGAGCTGTTAATCAAATTATAGAGTTTGCAGTTACATATAGAACTCCTATAGTTCAACCTTGGGGGTAACTATTGTGACCAGGTAATCCGTCACAAAGTGCATAATTATTATATTAAGGGTGACACAATTTCTAATATGTGTGACTAGCAACTGGTAACATGGATAAGAAATTATATTTCCAATTATTAAATTATATTTGATTTTTATTCAGTTGACAATACTTGAGAAAAAGTGGAGCAGGGTTGATTATTACGAAATTAATATATGTCCTAAAAATGATGTATTAAAAATTCAGTCATTTTCTAAGGACTCATTTATAGAAGGTACACAAACCAACATCTAAAATTTCTAAAACTAATTCAGAAATTCTTCAAAATTCTTGTTTCTAAAACACTAGCAACATATAACATTAACCTATTTTCAAATAAATCACTATCAGAACTCAAAAATAAAACTCACTACCATAAAGCATGCCATTATTGTGTTCAAACACTTATTATACAACAGCTAATATTTAGAAGGAAAGAAAGATGAACCAATCATGTCGACCAGAGATGAGAAGTTTTAGCTATGTTCCTTTATTTTTAATCATGAGAATTTGTGAGTTACTGGAGCAGTTACTATTATACAAAACCAAAAGAACTAAAATAACATACTTCACTAACTAAAACTGGATAGCTAAATACTGTTTATTTATAAATGGTACAGTGTATTAACATTGCATTTCTTGTAATTTGAAAGTAAGAAATTCCTGTACTTTACACGCACGTATATCTTATTTGCATAATATGATTTATGTCAATTAATTGTTTGTCTTTTGACTTTTATTTTTAATTTTGCCCAGTAGCTTTAAGTAGATTCACTCAAAATTGTATTCCATTGAATATATTAACCTCTACCTCTTTAAAATGTGTTATTGATTCATATGAATAAATCCTTTAGTGTTAGTTCATTTTTGCACAGAAATGTCAACAATTCAATTAAAAACATTATCTACTTTAATGTTATCTAGAAATCACATCCCTTTATTATAGGTTTAAAATAATAGTTTTTTATAATAATTCTGTCTAAAATGAATACAATAGATAATTCAATTTGTATTTGAAAATAAGTGTTTTTTTTTCTATATATTAAAGAGTAAGCCCCATCTACTCACCCCTTTCCTGATACTTGTGGCTGTAGGTCTTCTCTCCTCCATTGTGATGTGGATAGTTGCTCTGGTCTACCTGCCCACTTGGTCAATAGTAGCCTTCGTCACCATCGTAATTATCCTTGGTTGTGCTTTGAATGTCTACTTCGCCCTGGTAGTTAAGAGCTACCAGACTCAGGTGAGAATATTATCTGGTTCTTGAGAGTTACCAGATAGAAGGATATTCTTTTGGTTAGTTACGAATGTACGCTGCTCTGAGCGAGATGATTTATTTCTATTTAGCAATGCTCTCATTTTATGACTAGTTTTTTTAACACAAATAGAGATATTTCTTCAATGTTCTAATGATTCCTCTCTCCCTACAGCTTCTTGAAGAACAAAAGGACCAACCACTGCCAATGTATTAACCAAGAGTCCATAAAGATCAATGCGTCTGATTGAATTAGATTTACAATTGTATTCAACTGGCTATTCGTCTCAATAATTAGCTAATGGAATTTTACAAGAATTGCTCAAATGTGAAAAAGAAGTAGCTATTACATATTCTAAAAAACCTGCTTTGT
This sequence comes from Caprella mutica, assembly GCA_947561585.1. Classification (NCBI taxonomy): domain Eukaryota; kingdom Metazoa; phylum Arthropoda; class Malacostraca; order Amphipoda; family Caprellidae; genus Caprella; species Caprella mutica. The sequence goes on along the minus strand of CANNZV010002787.1, from coordinate 53,058 downwards.
ATTGACTAATTTCAGTGCATGTTGTTCTGTGTCTATAACAGCTATTTGGTGTTATAATTCTGTTGCTTAATGTAGCTACCAATATAAAATTAGTTATTACTGCAAATATTTATCTTCAACTTTTCGTATGTATTTTTATATAATCTTCTTTTACATTTGTTCTTTTAGTTTTATATTTAGTATACTACAGAATCTCTCTAATTGTTCAGTGTCTTAATTGCATGAAATTTAGATGTCTTTAGAAATGTTAGATTTTAGAATTAAAAGCCTTCTACACATAGTGCTGTGATATATATTTTTTACTGCTATTTTTTAGAATTTATACTAATGTTAACCAATATCTACTATAATTAGCTAGGCCTAATAACTTACATTCCGTAGGTTATATATTTTCTGTTTTTCACCTCTGAATTGCCAAACTTTTAAGATTACGAATCGATCTGCGGTAGCTACCTGATTAATTATTTCTATGAGCTTTCTATATCTTTTTTATACCTGTTGCATTTTATAATCTAATAAAAAGTAAGATGGTAATTTCTTTCAATCAGTATTCCTTTAATCTCCTATGATATAAAGTCTTTATAATCAAGTTTGATTGTTCTGTGTTTGGGGCCCTGCAAGCTGTTATATATGTAATACAATTTCATAATATTTGATGCTATTTTTTATTCTTACAGATTGTCCTGATCATAAATTTTGTTAAGTTGCGCAAATCGTGAAAAAAAATAATTTGCATGCTATATAAATTTAATTTACTAAGCCACTTTCATGTATGACTGCTTCTTTGAAGTCTTCTTTTTAACCTCAGAATTCTCCTTATCAGTCAAGTTCCATTATATTGTTTTACATTCTTCTACCAGAGATATAATATTTTTGCTTCTACTATAGCACTCGCACACTACATTTTCAACTATACCACTAACATACACCATTCTATATTTTGTAAGTCAAATCTAATTCTAAGCTTTGTTATCAGTAACTCGACCACACAAATTTATATAAACTATCAACAAAGATATACTACTGTAAGACACACCACTCTCCCAAATTTTTGTTTCTAAAGTGTGTTGTGGCGCCATCTGGATTTGAAAGAGGGAACCAGAGAAACCACAACATTTGGTGTTGATCCAAACCAGGGTACAGGACATATTGGGTATAGTAACTAGTAGATGACGCAAAAATATGAAAAACAAGACCTTTCTTGTTTGTGACCACGCGGCTCATAATTCCTCGTATTTGCATGTTAATACCGAGAAGTTTGAAGTCATTTTATAAGGGTTCCGTGTAAAAGAAAAGCAAAAAATGGTGATCGAACCTCAAAGCTAAATATACAGATATAATTCAGGTTTGTTTTTATTGTTCATTTCTTTTACTTATCTATAAGAAATAAGGTCTAAAACATGTACTTCCTAGTACCTAGGAGCCTAAACTAGTGCTAGTTAACTGCTAAACTGTTGTTCCTATAAATAACAATTAAAGAATAAGATAATAGAAATGCAATTTAACCCATGCCTGGTTACTGATTGATAAAATAAAAATTAAATTTTGAAGTGACTCAGTTTAAGTAGGTAAGTAATCCCATGTTTCAAAGTGTGGTCAGAGTCGCCATTTCCGGTCACGCTGTGGTCATGTCAAACTAAATTCGATGAGCTGATTACCATACTCTATATGTTACTGTATCCTGATCAAACCATTGAAAATTTCATTATTTAGGCAGTATTTATAAATATATATTAAGGCTATATGTGGATGGAGTGATTATTGAATTAATTATATATTTCCTATGTTAACTTTGATGTGCAATGTTTTGATCAACACCAATGTGACCAAATGTATTTGTTACTTTAGTTCCCGTTTTCAAATCCAGATGCCGATTTTTAAAACAGAAATTTACGAAAGTGGTATATCTTACTGTTGTATGACATCTTTTTTATCAAGGCTAATAGTGTATTAAATGTATATTAACCCATTTACGACGCTCAGTACGTTTTCGCACCACAAAATATGTGTTTACATTTTGCGACCTGTGCCACTGTAGGCTCGGCAAACTACTACATGACTATGTTCCTTCGAAAATAGAAAATCAGGAAAATCGTTTGTCATGTGTATCATTCTTCTTCGCGATATACAACCATCGCAATGACTGATTTAATTTACCCCATTTTCTTAAAATAATTTCTTCGCAGAAAAACTAATATATTTTCATATCAATGGATAATTGATTGAGTTGAAACATTGTATCTACTTATTTTGGATTTTAATTAGGTGTTCGCATTGTGTATATTGAATTTGACGCATTAAGTTTTCTTTTACATGCATTTGAAAAAAAATATTTTCTTGATGGTTCATTTTTGCACCAACCGGAATTATATGCCCACAATTTGGTTCGTTTTCGCACCCACCGGAACTACATGTATGCACAACCACTTTGTCTTATTTCACTTCCATAAGCAAACACAATACATTTTGCAAATGATATCAAACATATATTCGAAATCTCTAGGAACTTGATTAGACACCACATATTTTGGTATTTATTTATGTACTTTCAACATGAAAACATATTATGGCTCTTATTTGTTATGCACTATTTTACTGATATATTACGTTCTTGTTGAAAGTGTCTGCTTTCAATAATGTATCTATACGTCTGTAAAATATTTTCCTTTAGTCTACCTAATAAGATTTAATTTTCGAGGGGCCTCTACTCATTGGAAATAATTAAAAAACTTCAAAAATATGAATAGTGGAAGCTCCCAAAAAAGTAATATGGTAAAACAGGTAGAAGTGATCTTGCTGATTTGAAGTTGAATCTACTTATAATAACACCATCTGACGATGACCAGATATGTGATGAGGAATCTGGAGAAGACGTTGATACTACTGACAATTTATCTGATATCCAATAAATTTTGAGTCTTACGTTGACAATAACGCGATAATATTACAATATCAAATGAAAGAAGAACAACAAAATCTAAGATAAAACAAAAAGTAGAAAATGAAAAAGCGTCAATCTGTCAACGACCAACTCCTTCAGTTATACAAAGACCTTCAGTTGCCCAGTATTATGATGAAATGCAACACTAATGTGGGTTGAGTCAACAGGCTTGACCAAAATGTATCACAATATCGAACCAGAATCGGAAGGAAATAGTGGTATTTTTCAATTATTAGTTTATTGCCAATCTGTAGAAAGAGGGAGTTGCAAACAAGCCTTGCTTAGTTTTATAAGGTCATTAGCTCAAGAATTGTTCAAGTTGCCTACAAAAAAAGTCGGACGACCAAGTTCACTTATACACTCTAATAATGTTACATTACATCAACGATATGACAATTTAGATCATAACATTATGAAAAATAGCCATTTACTTAGATGCAAACAGTGCAAAAGCCATACTCTCTATTACTACAAGAAATGCAATCTCCCAACAAACATATGAATGTCGATTCGATGCCGTTTTCTGTCGAATTCGTAGCGCTAACGGTGAGTATCGACTTAGCAACCATTTCGACTCATAATAGATATCGGAATGTCCGTTTCTAAATTATATCTGAATTTACACTTCGAGTAGATATATGAAAACCGATACATGGTTTTAACAGCATCATCTTGACGTCGGCATGTCTGTTTCCAAACGATATCTGAATTTATACTTCGACCAGAAGTGGGAAAACAGATACGTAGTTTAAAAAAAATCGTTTCAAATTTGGAAATTCATTTTCTTATCTTCCTGTTTTATAATACGTATAGAAATGTAGGAATTATTTCCATTCAATTGAATTGTACCTTTCTATATAACATACGTAGTGCTCTCTTTAAACTATACCCAATAATTAATACACTTATAGGGGACTAACGACACTACGGCAGTTGTAAAGGTACGATCGAGCATTGGCACAATAGTGCGATTGTACACTAGATCAACGAAAAGTTAGCGATACTGGAACATCGGTTGTTGAACAGTGTTCCTCCAGTACCGTGAAAACGAAATGGATAACCAATCAAGTGATGAATCTATTTTAAACTGCTTATTGTAAATAAGCCCTGAGGAGTTCCTGAAGCTGTCTTTGGTGAATGGAAGAGAAGGGGTGGCGTGGCTTGGGTCCCAAACTGTTGTAATTTGGATTACGTGTCGTCTATTTTATGTTTATCATGTTTTTAACTCTCCATGCAGGTTTAGAGGATAGTGCTAGGGTTATGCTCTACAATTACGAGGTCTTAGATTTTGTGTTAGGTAGGCTCGTAGGCTTCATTCACTATCACCTCTTCATTTCTCTCTTCCATCCTTGAGTGCAGCCACCGGTGCTTGTGACCATTTTTGTCACATTCCTCGGTAAGTGACAGAGTTCACGGAGTAGCTTTTCAGCATCCATGAGCGTCGTGACTTTGTCCATGGAGCCATTTTCCTTTCTGACTGCTTCTTCCAGTCCCTTGTATTTCATTTCCATTTGACGTCAGTGACATGGATTTTGGTTCCAAAGCAGACGTTAAACCTCTACTAATCGTAAATAATTAAAAGTTGATGGGCTATTTAACATTGCTTCTTCTGGCAGGGGGCCTTTAAAAAAAAAAAAACAAAAAAAACAAACATTTAACATGTTCCATTTTAGAGTAAATTCTGTGTTATCGGACGGTTCCTCATTTTCGAATATGTAAGAAATAAATATAATAATTATCATTATTAAATTCTTACTTAAATTGGTATCCATGATACCAGTACGTAAAATACAAGTTTAGAAATAAAAATCAATACATAAATAATTTTTCTACGTAAAATGCTGAACCCCATATATCCGATAACTTGAGCTTTCACCTAGTACCAAAAGCTGCAGATGATACGATTAAAATTCAGTGATTCACATTATAGATAATTAAACTTAAAGTGGTAATCGGACTTAATAAATCAATATATAATAATCATTATTTAACTTTTATTTTAATTGGTATCATACCTTCAGCTATTATGTTACTAATTAAATAGTAGTTAAATAATAATTAATATATTTTCCTTTATCACGTGTTCGAAAATATAGACCCTATTAATAACTTGGAATATATACCCTACTGCTAAAAATATTTCGCAGAGCACAAAATTCCTGATTGTTCAATGAAACACAATAATACAAGTCAAAATATCAGACTAATTACTCAACTATTATGACTTATATTTACTGAGTGAGAGTTAATCTATGGTCAAATTTTAATTAATGCATTCATTACTTTGAACTTTCATCACAGAGCTTGCATCTGTATTCTAAGTCGTGGCCTCAAAACATTTCTTTAATTTGAACTCATAGAGAACTAAATATTTAAGGAGTTACAATTATATAAAAATTTGACCTACTCAGTTACTATTTGTAATAAGAATAAGTTGTGATTTTGGTTATAAAAGCGGTGCTCGCCTATATTGTTCTATTCACTATAAAATATCTTTAAGTATCTCCGGGTCGTTTAATATCAACTTTTTTAGTGAATTTCATCCACGGTGGCAACATGACAGAAGTATTGGCACGAGCACGGATGGACCCACGAACGAAACCCAGAAACATCATTTAATTTCTTCCCATTTAATTTACACATAACATTATCTAACATTAATCAAAATGATATGCATCTAAACGTACAGTACGTTATATCAATGAAGTAAGAGTTTTAATTTATTTGTTTATTGGATGCAAGTGGATATCGTTTCGAAGCATATTAGATATATAATTAGGCGTCTGTTCGGTGCAGAATCCCTATGTATGTTTGATGTCATAATTTATATTTCAATTCAACGCTGTTGGAACTGGAACTTGGTCGGTATAGGCTTGTTAGCGCCACCGGTTTCACCCTCACCTTCCTCCGATAACCTTCCGCAGGGCCGTCACCCCACCAGCCGCCTCACACACCTCACCCCTCTCCCACCCTAACACCCCATGCCTCCTCCAGAATTGCACACACCCTCCGAGTGTTCCGCTCCCCAAAGCACATCACTTCCCCCATCGTCCGCACCCCATGACGCTCTCTCACCGCCTCCAGACTCGGACACTCGAGTATAAAGTGCTCCAGAGTCTCCTCTACAGCTTCGCACATACTACACCCCACCACATCTCCCCAGTGCCTCATCCTCCAACCCAGCCTCAACGTATTACTCCTCACTCCAAACAGCAACCTCGATCCCCAATTATTGTCATAAAACTCCCCCCCTCCAATCCTCTCCTTCTCTCTATAGTACCGCAAGGTCGACTTCTCCTCAAATCTCCAATCTCCACCTCCCATGCTCCCACTCATTCACCAGTCTCTCAACATGGCTGCTGCTCATATCCTCCAACTGCCTCCAACTCACACCCACCTCCCCCAAGTAACCATCCACCATTCTCATCCATGGATCCTGTCTCAGCTCTACCCTCATCTCCCCCATCACCCTTCTCAAAACTACACTCTCTGTCCTCATCAAATGCTTAGCAAACTTCAACTTCTCCTTCATATCTCTGGCAAGCACTGAAGAACATCCCACTTCTCCTTGAAGAGCCACAGTGGGAGTCCACGAGGGTGCAGCCATAGCCTTCCTCCACACTCCATTCTCAATTCTCTACATCCTTACTTTCTCCCCCTTGCTCCACACCAGTACTCCACCTGCACTCAGGACACTAGGTAGCACCACCCCCTTCCAAAAAGTCTTCCCAACAAGCAACCTATCGCACGACCTCCCCACGACCGAATATGTCAGATTTGCCATCCTCTCAGACTTCCCAATCCTCTCTTTCTTGCACTCACCAAAACAATCTCTCTTTGCCGTCACCAACACACCAAGGTACCTCATCTCCCCCACACATCTGATACTCCCCACCTCAGTCTCTCCTCCTTCTCCCCCATTGAAAACCATGCATATGCACTTCTCCCTATTGATCCGTAGTCCACAGCTCTCCACTCCCTCCTCTAGCACTCCAATCATTCTCCCCGCCTCCTCAACACTCCTTCCCAGCAGCAGACCATCATCCGCATAGAAAAGAACTGGCACTCTGACTCCTCCCCTTCTGTATCCCATACCACTCCTCAACAGCTTCCCAATTATCATTCCCACAACCATTACAAATAGCTGCGGAGAACCCGTGCAACCTTGCCTGATCCCATTTCCAACTTCCGTTTCCTCCAACTGCTTTCCCTCCCTCCATATCTCAGTCCTATCTCCCTGGTACAAATTTGCCACCACACTAATCATTCTTGGGTCACACTTATAGTACATAAGAGCCCCCATCAGCGTCCCCCTATCTACACTATCGAATGCCTTCGCAAAGTCCACCGCTACTACCATCAATGCCTCCTTCTTCCTATAGCTCTCCTCCACACTTGCCCTCAACAGGAACAGATTTTCTTCCATCCTTCTTCCCTCCGCAAACCCCGCCTGCAGACTCCACACTCTCTCATCCAACATCCTCTGCTCACTCACCTTCTCTTTCAATAATCCCATAAACATCTTATAACCAGCATTTGTCAGCGCCACAGGACGATGCTGACTAGCTTGTGGCTTCTTAACTTTAGGCAGCATTACTGTTTTTGAGATTTTCCATCCCTCAACCACCTCCTCATCCTCCAGCAGCCGATTATAAACCTCCACCAACTTGTCCACACACTTCTCACTCTTTCCCAAGGCTCTGTACAGCTCTCCCTTGATACCGTCTGGGCCAGGCTGCTTTCCACTGCCCAGCAAACATGAATGTATCTATTCGATGTCTAAACGACTCTGTATAACCTCTTCTCCGACATCGAATACCAGTAACAAATTAGACATGGTGACATCAAGTAGACATCAATCCGATATCCGTTTGCACCGCTAAACCGCATCATATCAAGTATATTTGGCATCGAAGCGATACAGTTATAACAGCGTTGAATAGAAAGATAAATTACGACATCCAACATACATGGGGATTCTCCATCGAACAGACGCCTAATTATATATCTAATATGCTTCGAAACGATATCCACTTGCATGCAATAAATAAATAAATTAAAATTGAAAATTCTTACTTCATTGATATAACGTACTGTACATTTAGATGCATATCAATTTTATTTTTATTACATATTGTCATGTGTAAATTAAATGGGAAGAAATGAAGTGATGTGTCCTGGGATCGATCGTGGGACCCTCCGTCTTCGTGCCTGAAACTCTGTCACATTGCCACCGTGGACGTATTAAACTATAAAAAAATTTTGATAATAAGCGACCCGGAGATACTTAAAGAAATTTTAAAGTGAATAGAACAATACAGGCAAGCACCGCTTTTTTAACCAAAATCACAACTTATTCTTATTTCAAATAGTAATGAGTTGGTTAAATTTTTATATAATTGTAACTCCTTAAAATTTTCGTTCCTTCTGAGTTCAAATTAAAGAAAATGTTTTGAGGCCACGACTTAGAAGAAATTAATATATAATTAGATTTTTATAATTATTGTGTTTCATTGAACAAACAGGAATTTTGTGCTCTGTGAAATATTTTTTAGCAGTAAGGTATATGTTCCAAGTTATTAATAGGGTCTATATTTTCGAACACGTGATAGAGGAAAATATAATAATTATTATTTAACTACTATTTAATTCGTAACATAATAACTGAAGGTATGATACCAATTGAAATAAAAGTTAAATAATGATTAAATATAGATTTATTGAGTCCGATTACCACTTTAAGTTTAATTATCTATAATGTGAATCACTAAATTTTAATCGTCTCATTTGCACAGCTTTTGGCATTAGGTGAAAGCTCAAGAATTATCAGATATGGGGTTCCGCATTTTGCGTAGAAAAATTATTTAGGAATTGATTTTTATTTCTAAACTTGTATTTTACGTACTGGTATCATGGATACCAATTTAAGTAAGAATTAAATAATGATAATTATTATATTTATTTCTTATGTATCAGAAAATGTGGAAACATCCGATAACACTGAATCTACTCTAAAATAGAACATGTTAAATATCCCATCAACTTTTAATTATTTACGTTTATTATAGGTTTAACGTCTGCTTCGGAACCAAAGGCCATGTCTCTGACGTCAAAAGGAAATTAAATAGAAGGGACTGGAAGAAGCAGTCAGAAAGGAAAGTGGCTCCATGGACAAAGTCACGACGCTCATGGATGCTGAAAAACTACTCCGTGAATGCTGTCACTTACCGAGTAATGTGACAAAAATGGTCACAAGCACCGATGGCTGCACTCAAGGATGGAAGATGAAAATGAAGAGGTAATAGTAAATGAAGTCTACGAGCCTACCTAACACAAAATCTAAGACCTCGTACGTAATTGTGGAGCGTAACCCTAGCGCTATCCTCTAAAACTGCATGGAGAGTTAAAAACACTATACACATGGTAAACATAAAATAGACAATACATAATCCAAATTACAACAGTTTGAGTCCCAAGGGACGCCACCCCCCTTCTCTTCTATTCACCAAAGACAGCTTCAGGAACCCCTCGCGGTTTATTTACAATAAGCAGTCTAGAATAGATTCATAACAATAAATGCACTGGTCATCTAAAAATCACTTGGATTGGTTATCCATTTCATTTTCACGGTACTGGCGATGTTCCAATATCGCTTACTTTACGTTGATCCATTGTACAGTCGCACTAGCGTGTCAATGCCCGATCGTACCTTAACAACTGCCGTAGTCCCCTATAAATGTATTAATTATTGGGTATAGTTTAAAGGGAGCACAACGTACGTTATATAGAAAGGTACAATCCAATTGAATAAAAATAATTCCTACATTTCTATACGTATTATATAACAGGAAGATAAGAAAATGAATTTCCAAATTTGAAACGATTTTTTTAAAACAACGTATCTGTTTTCGCACTTCTGGTCGAAGTATAAATTCAGATATCGTTTGGAAACAGACATGCCGACGTCAAGATGATACTTTTAAAACCATGTATCGGTTTTCATATTTCTGCTCGAAGTTTAAATTCAGATATCATTTAGAAACAGACATTCCGATATCTACTATGAGTCGAAATGGTTGCTAAGTCGATACCCACCGTTAGCGCTACGAATTCGACAGCAAACGGCATCGAATCGACACTCATATGTTTGTTGGGATACTAACTCTCACTCAGTAAATATAGGTATTAATAGTTGAGTAATTAGTTTGACATTTTGACTTATATAATTGTGTTATATAAAACAGGAATTTTGTGTTCTGTGATTTTTTTTTAGTAATACGTACGGTATATGTTCCAAGTTATTAATAGGGCCTATATTTTCGAACACGTGATAAAGGAAAATATAATAATTATTATTTAACTACTACTTAATTAGTAACATAATGGCTGAAGATATGATACCAAGTGAAATAAAAGTTAAATAATGATTATTAAAATATTAAATATAAATTTATTGAGTCCGGTTACCACTTTAAGTTTAATTATCTATAAATTATAATGTGAATCACTGAATTTTAATCGTCTCATTTGCAGCTTTTGGTACTAGGTGAAAGCTCAAGTTATCGGATATGGGGCTCAGCATTTTACGTAGAAAAATTATTTATGCAATGATTTTTATTTCTAAACTTGTATTTTACGTACTGGTATCATGGATTCCAATTTAAGTAAGAATTGAATAATGATAATTATTGTATTTATTTCTTACATATTCGAAAATGTGGAACCATCCGATAACACAGAATTTACTCTAAAATTGAACGTGTTAAATAGCCTCTACGTTTCGTAGAGGTTTAACGTCTGCTTCTGAACCAAAGGCCATGTCGCTGACGTCAAAAGGAAATGAAATACAAGGGACTGGAAGAAGCAGGCGGAAAGGAAAGTGGCTCCATGGACAAAGTCACGACGCTCATGGATGCTGAAAAGCTACTCCGTGAATGCTGTCACTTACCGAGGATGTGACAAAAATGGTCACAAGCACCGGTGGCTGCACTCAAGGATGGAAGAGGGAAATGAAGAGGTAATAGTAAATGAAGTCTACGAGCCTACTTAACACAAAATCTAAGACCTCGTACGTAATTGTGGAGCGTAACCCTAGCGCTATCCTCTAAAACTGCATGGAGAGTTAAAACACTATACACATGGTAAACATAAAATAGACAATACATAATCCAAATTACAACAGTTTTGGTTCCCAAGGGACGCCACCCTACTTCTCTTCTATTCACCAAAGACAGCTTCAGGAACCCCTCGGGGCTTACTATAAACAGTTTAGAATAGATTCCTAACAATAAATGCACTGTCCATCGAAAAATCACTTTATTGGTTATCCATTTCATTTTTACGGTACTGGATGAACACTGTTCAACAACCGATGTTCCAGTATCGCTTACGTTACGTTAATCCAGTGTACAATCGCACTAGCGTGCCAATATCCGATCGTACCTTTACAACTGCCGTAGTCCCCTATAAGTATATTAATTATTGGGTATAGTTTAAAGGGAGCACAACGTACGTTATATAGAAAGGTACAATCCAATTGAAAAGAAATAATTCCTACATTTCTTTACGTATTATAAAACAGGAAGATAAGAAAATGAATTTCCAAATTTGAAACGATTTTTTTAAAACTACGTATCTGTTTTCGCACTTCTGGTCGAAGTATAAATTCAGATATCGTTTGGAAGCAGACATGCCGACGTCAAGATGATGCTGTTAGAACCATGTATCGGTTTTCGTGTTTCTACTCGAAGTTTAAATTCAGATATCATTTAGAAACAGACATTCCGATATCTACCATGAGTCGAAATGGTTGCTAAGTCGATACCCACCGTTAGCGCTACGAATTCGACAGCAAACGGCATCGAATCGACATTCATATGTTTGTTGGGTGCATATCCTCCTCAATCTCCCCTCCACATCTCCTCTCTCGAACCTTATGTTCTCCATCCATCCTTCAACACCCTCTATCACTCTTATCGTAGGTAATCCTTGGATTAGGTTTTCTCTTCTGTCACCTCTCCTTCTCTCCAACTCTGCCATACCTTGTCTTCTTTCCTCCTCATAATCCCTCCTCTGGTCATTCCAATCTTCCACAATGCCATTACCCTGCCCTGCATATATTTCTCTCCAACAATCCATCATAACTTCACCTTCATCTCCCTCTGGTACCTCTCCTCCATCCTCCCTATATAGTTTCTTCTTTCTCTCCATTCCATTTTCGCCCTTTAACTTGCTTATCATTTTCCATAATTTCTTCCCATTCTTATTTCTTTTATCTCCTGAGCTACTTTCACCTCGTGTCCCATTTTTGCATCCTAACAATCCTCTTCACTTTATCCTTTTGTTTCCTATAGAGCTCCCAGTACCTGTTTTCCTCCTCTTCATTGCTTGCTCTCCTCTTTTTTCTGTTAAGATAACTTCTATATTTTATTTCATCTCTTATATTCTGATTTATCCAAGCTGGTTCCACCACTTTCTTTTTCACTTTATCAATTCTCTTCTTTACTTTCACTTTCAAACTTTCATCTGCTTTCTCTTTTATAATTCTCTCCAAATCACCCACCAACATCACCTCTCCTCTGTCTATTTCCCTCTCCACCTCCCCAACAAACCTTCCCATTGCTTCATCATCATTGACCCCATAGAATTCGCTATAACGGTATCGTTTCGATGTCAAATATACTTGATATGATGCGGTTTAGAGGTGCAAATGGATATCGGATTGATGTCACCATGTCTAATTTGTTACTGGTATTCGATGTCGGAAGAGAGGTTATACAGAGTCGTTTAGACATCGAATAGATACATTCATGTTTGCTGGGCTGCATCAAATGTGTACAGTAGAATATAACTAAAGGCATTACAAGGTTTATAAATTATAAACCCAGGAGGATTTAGTTTTTGTTCTTTCTTTACAAGAACAGTTGTTCATCGTTCGTATATTGCAGGCAATACAATCTGCATCAAAAGTAATTATTTATACAAGGTAATGTGTGTTACCATTTGAACAAACGGTTATATAAGTAAATCAAAAATAATGATGCATTTGGTATCACACAGAAAGTGTTTTAATGCTCAGTAAAGATTATTTATGAGTAATAAATAGTTTATATTCATATTCTGATATTACTCTTATCAAATTATGAGAAACTCACAATTTATCAAACTACGATGTGTTGTGCCACTTGGTGTGAAATTGCACCGAACGCGGTCATATCGTGCCACTCTGTGCGTTTTTGCACCATTATATTTTTTAAGTTTATTTAAATTATAGAAACAAATATGCGTTAAAAACAGTAGTTTCGTGATGTCCGAGACCTACTTGAATACATATGTGAGTTTCAAATCCGTATCAAAAACTTCATTTTATCTCGTCGTAAATGGGTTAAATAAGTTAATGACCATGCTCCGCAAATTAGATATACTACTTGTAACCTCGTGTTTCTGAAAAAAAAACTAAATACTGTGCTGTTTGTTATTATAGCAATACTGGTACCTAACTGGGGACCAAAAATCTGCTCATATTTATTTATTTAGTTCTCATATCAGATTTACTGTCAGAGTAATGTTTTTTTTTTTTGTAAATCTGTTTTTTACTGTGAGTTTCATAGTTTTGCGAATGTGAGATTGACAAATAAAAAATGATTGTGAGTTACACTGTTACATTGGGTAGTGTCTACTGTCTAGTGACTAGTGAGTAGGGTCAACTTATGAAGCAGGTAAATTGCGGCACACTAACAAACTGCGGCCTCTAACAGACTAACAACATAAACATCATAACTTCAAAAGTTCAAAACACATGTTAAAAATTTAAATTAATAAATTATAGCATGCACTGCGCTTCCGCTTCTTTTGATAGCTATGTCATTTTGGCATTTTAATGTAATTTCGGTTCAGAATGTTATAGAAATTCTCTTGAAACTAATTAATCCAGTCTGCAAGACTGCAGAATAATTCCATTCTGGAATATAACTTAGGCCCAGTCTGCAGAATATGTGAGATATTTGGGATATTCTCTCCGAACAATTTTGAATTAATTCCTATATTTACATTAATTTTGCTACGAACACTTCTGAATTAATTCCTATATTTACATTAATTTTGCTACGAACAGATTAAGAGATCTCTACGAACACTTAACCAGTTTCTGCAGACTGGACTTAGGCTAACAGATGAATTTTAGAGGCTAAATGCTGCGGATTATACAGATCCTTATTAATTTATTACTGTATTTTAAGGTTTGCTAAACTCCAACAGAGTAATTAATCCATCAGAAAAGACCACTTTTTCCAGAGTGGCAGAATATGGACCATTTTCCAAGACTCTGTGGGAGTTTTTGATTGAATTTTAGAAATTGTAGGCCAAGTAAAATAGTATGTCTCATAAACTCGCCATTTGTCTCTCCAGCTCTCTCCAAAATTCAACAAATTCTCTCCAAAATGATCAAATTTTCATAATTTCTCATCAAAATAACATTGTAGCATAGGAGAAAAATAGATAAAACTCGCCATTTGCAATTGAAGGGCTCAAAATAACTGTCACAAACTCGCCATTAAAATGGCGAGTTTGGACATGCTTTATTACTTGGATTGTAGGTAGATCTCATCTCTGTGGGAGTTCTTGAATTAATTCCTATGTTACCATTAATTTAGCTGCGGGAGATTTTGAATTAATTCCTATGTTACCATTAGGCATTAATTTAGCTGCGGGAGATTCTGAATCTGCTACTGAGAGTCAGAGAGTAACTTCCTTTCAAAAAAATCTCTGCATGAGAAGAGACACATTCTGCAGAGTCGCAGACCCAGTCTACAGAATATGGGACATTTTCAACATTTTCTGTGCGAACAATCCTTAATTTCTTCCTATATCTTCATGTATTTTACTGAGAACAAAAGCTGAAATAGAGGATTTCTTGGAGAACAGTTTACCAGTTCCTGCAGTCTGGTCGCAAACTGGGAAAGTGGGAATTGGCTAATTAGAAAATTGTCGCCGGATAATTTAGGAGACTGATAGTCCGATTTCAAGGCCTCAATCCATGTAGAAACTATAAGAGTATGTCCCAGTCTGTATTTCGTGGTAAATTCCAGTTCCACCAACATGTCGGTGGAATTTTTTTCCCTTTCAGAGTAATAATCTGGAAAAGTTGGTGGATTTTTAGCTATTTATTCCTATGTTACCATTAATTTTTGGTGGAAAAATGGATAAAATGTTGGTAGATCAGTCAAATAACTGGAAATTTATGGTGGATTTTTTCAGCTTTTTGAAAAAGTCAGTGGAATTTTGTGCAATTAATTGGCCTAGATTTGAAATGGTCAAATCTCAGATTTGTCTAATTGGCTTTAAATTTTGAATTAATTCCTATGTTCCCATGTTAATTTTCGCTTGAAATCTTCAAAAAATGAGCTAATTGGCTTGGCTCAGAATTTTTGTGAATTTTTGGCTCAAAAATTGGCTTACAATTTTCCAGCCTCTGAATTTCTGAAACATGGCGACTTTCCTGCAACACTTTGAAACATGGGCAATCTATTGATCAATAGTTTGCGCAGCGCCGCAGCCATCGATCGATATTCGATAGCGCCACCATCGATCGATTGCTGCGCGTTCAAATGATTTGATTATTTTAGTTTGTACTTCAAATTGGCACATTTTATTGCGAATATCAATCGATAGCGCAACCATCGATCAATTTCTGCGCGTTCGAATGATACGGATTTACTTAGTTTATGCATTTAATTAATCGTTTTGTTTTTAATGGAAAAATACTTTTAAATAGTTAATACTTATTTACATATAATAAGGCAACCATCAGTCAATTGTTGCGCGTTTGAATGATATAGATTTTGTTAGTTTATGCATCTAATCCTTACAATTAATAGAGAAACCATCAGTCGATTGTTGCGCGTTTGAATGATATGGATTTGTTAGTTTATGCATCTAATTGTTACATTTAATAGAGCAACCATCAGTCGATTGTTGCGCGTTTGAATGATATGTATTTTGTTAGTTTATGCATCTAATTGTTACATTTAAAAATTAATAGGGCAACTATCAGTCAATTGTTGTGCAGTTGAATGATATGGATTTGGTTAATTTATGCATCTAATTGTTACATTTCATAGAGAAACCATCAGTCGATTGTTGTAACAATTAGTAGCATAAACTAACAGAATCCATATCATTCAAATGCGCAACAATTGACTGATGGTTTCTCTATTAAATGTAACAATTAGATGCATAAATTATCCAAATCCATATCATTCAAACGCGCAACAACTGACTGATGGTTGCCTTATTAAATATAAAAAAATATTTAAAAGTATTTTCTCATTAAAAACAATTAAGTGAATGAACTAAGAAAATCCCTATCATTCGAACGCGCAGAAATCAATCGATGGTTGCACTATCGATTGATATCCACTAAAAATGTGCCAATTTGATGTACAAACTGAAAGAAAACATGTCATTCGAACGCACAGCAATCGATCGATGTTGCGCTATCGATCGATGGCTGTGCAAACTATTGATCAATAGATTGTGCAGCGAAATCGGTCGATATGGCAGATCACTCAAACGCACGTGACATATCTATTTGATGCCATGATTGCCATCAAAATCAAATAGATATGATCTGGTCCTGACTCCTATGCCTGTGGCAGTACCATCAAAATATCTAATTAATGGTAAATTACTAAAAGTAAATTCCAATGACATGTAAGTGAACTTCTCATTTTTCCATTATATATATTCTTGCAATGTTGAATGATATTCAGCAATTAATAATTATTAATTCTTACATTATTTATAATTTTTGGTGGGGAAATTGGGAAAACGTTGGAGGACTAGCCAAATTATAGAAAAATTGTTGGCAGATATTTCTCAGGTTTTTGGAAAAGTCAGAGGAGTTCAGTGCACCACATGCAGACTGGCCACAGCCCAAAAAAGAGAAGAATCATGAATGTAGCCACTAGCCATGAATATGATTTAATGATTATGATGAGCATGAGAATATATTGATATAATATTTATATTTTTTTATTTTTATCAAATCTGTTTATGTAATTTATCAATAAAATATCAGTCTCCAAAGAATAATAATTTTCAAGAGTGATTTAAACAATGAGGGTATGTATAATAGTCTTTTATCAATAAATAACTAAATCTGAAGACATAGTCACACAGACCATGTGTATAGTGTAGATTGTTAAGTTAATCTAATATTAATACTATTGAAAACCCGT
The DNA here is from genome assembly GCA_947561585.1 of Caprella mutica. Classification (NCBI taxonomy): domain Eukaryota; kingdom Metazoa; phylum Arthropoda; class Malacostraca; order Amphipoda; family Caprellidae; genus Caprella; species Caprella mutica. Next base: position 35,880 of record CANNZV010002787.1, on the reverse strand, counting down.
TGTTTTTAATGGGTAAAATACAGGAGTATAATATAAATACTATTTAGCTCAGGCAGAATCTAGCTTATCTAGTTTTCTTCTTTACTTTTTTATATTTTATCACAATGGATATTTCTGATGATGAAATGGAACCACCTGAGCTTGTTCCAGACCCAAGTACACTGCTTGAGGAAATAGTTGGTGAGTGATATAAGGATGAGAATATGAATTACTATAAAATGTTATTTGTAGTTGATAGCTATTCTTATTATTACTGCCATTCAATTGATAACAATTTCTTAATATTCTGATATATCAAAATAGGTTTCAGGGTTTGCTTATGATAATCTTACTTTTTATACATTTCAATAAGTTCCCTTTTATATGAATTTTGTCTCAATATTGTTTATTTTGGGGGGTTTTATTATATTAATTAACAAATGAAATGGGTCAGCTTTTTTGAATCACCCTGTATATCTAGTTAGCTATGTTAATTTTCCTCATGATTATAGAAAATATTATCTTTCCAAATTTACTATGGCAATAGTGCAATTCCGAGTAATCTGATAAGATCGATTTACGGACATCTTATAAAATAGAAGTTTAATAATTATTATTTAATTTCTATTTTAATTGGGATCCGTTAAATAATAATAATTTTTTTTCCAAAAAAAAACTTGCACTTCTATTAATCATACATTCAATAAATTATTCAATGTGAACTTATTTCAGAAGATGAATCGACTGTGAATAAAGGAATGCACGATGTACCCTCTACTAGTCGCAGTGACAGAGTACCTGTGACTCTACTCACAGGCTACCTTGGAGCTGGCAAAACAACCCTACTCAACTATATTCTTGGCTATGAACACAACAAAAAAATAGCTGTTATTCTTAATGAATTTGGAGAAGGTGAATGAATAGACTAATGACTGCTATTAAAACTTCTATTGAATTTAATAAATGGAAAACAATTAGCTAGTTTATTTCTCAACCAATAATAAAATGTGTATTTTTAACCCTGTTTGAGGCAATGTTAAGTGTTAGGATAACTTTATGAGGCAAGGTTAAGTGTTAGGATAGCTCTTTATGAGGCAAGGTTAATCCTGTATGAGGCAAGTTTAAATGTAGGTAAGGTTAATACTGTAGCTATGAGGCAAGGTTAAGTGTAAAGTTGACTCTGTATGAGGAAAGGTTAATCCTCTACGATGTAAGTATAACTAAGAGGTAATGTAAGTGTAGGGTTGACCCTGTACTGGTAAGGTTAATTGCAACACTAAGTATAACTAAGAGGTAATGTAAGTGTAGGGTTGACCATGTACTGGTAAGGTTAATTGCAACACTAAGTATAACTAAGAGGTAATGTAAGTGTAGGGTTGACCATGTACTGGTAAGGTTAATTGCAACACTAAGTATAACTAAGAGGTAATGTAAGTGTAGGGTTGACCCTGTACTGGTAAGGTTAATTGCAACACTAAGTATAACTAAGAGGTAATGTAAGTGTAGGTTTGACCCTGTACTGGTAAGGTTAATTGCAACACTAAGTATAACTAAGAGGTAATGTAAGTGTAGGGTTGACCCTGTACTGGTAAGGTTAATTGCAACACTCTAATGCTAACATCTCTCCATCAGGCAGTGCAGTGGAGAAGCCCCTGAGCATTGGAGAGGGCGGTGAGCTCTACGAAGAGTGGCTGGAGCTCAGAAATGGCTGCCTTTGCTGCTCTGTAAAGTGAGAGAATCTCTTAATTAGGTAGTTGGAGTGAGCTGAGTATGGACTACCACACCAAATGTGCATCTCTTAAATAAAATGTATCAAATCTAATGTATAATGATAATGATCAATAACTCTTTGACTAAAGGTCACTGCTACTAATCAATTTTTTAATTACCATATTAGACAATCTTACGAATTAGTTTTGATGTATCCAGACCACTTTATAAGTATTTACAAGTATTAGTATTACAGTAGAGTTCTTCAATTACGGACAATTGAAAGTGCATACATTTTTTTTGGTAATTCATAAATAATGTACTAAATGAAATAAAGAAGAAAAAAGTTTGTAAATGTTGAATTTATGATAGGCTTTAAATTTTTTTACTCCATAATTCAGAAGTCCTACAGTAATTAGTTAGTTCTAGTTTCATTTAAGGCGACCGTTCCCGGGAAAAATGGCAAAATTAAAGAAAAATATTTTATTGTGTAAATAGTTGCTTTTTAACCTTCTAATAGTGTGTGCAAAATATCAGAGCTCTCATGTTACTCTAACCCCCTGGGGAGAGGGATAAAGGGAACTGGGGGGTAGGGAGTCAATATTTACTCTAAAAACCAACTCTCAGCCATTTATAATTCGTAATAATTAATTATCTCGCTATATCTGGTATCTAACGTGCCACTAATCAGATGCACACTAAGGTATGCCCCTCAGTTACCCGCAAACCTTCACAGGAGTCGTATGCAGCGTGTCAGATTATCAAACTTTGAATGGGATTTTCTATTAGTTCAGAGATCTAAAAGTCTTGTAATTCAAAAGCCTAAGGCGTTTACAATTTTGAAAACGAGTTATTCGAATTTCGAACAAATTTCGTTCAGTGTGTAAATTAATAAATGGATACTACAATTTAGTAGCTATGACATTATGGTTTTTTGCATTCGGTTCTCCCTGGAATTCTCTACATACTCTGGAAGAGTTTTATTTAATTTTCTAAATATTTTTCAAAATATTGAATTTTGAAATTTATATTTTTTCCATTTTTTTTGTTTCACTAAAAATTTCAATAATTCGAAAACCAATTCAAAAAATCAAAAAAACGCTTCCACAGTTTGTAGAGAATCATTTGGAGAATCGAATGCAAAAAGCCATGATGTCATAGCTACAAAATTGTAGTATCCATTTATTAATTTACACACTGTTCGAAATTTGTTCGAAATTCGAATAACTCGTTTTCTATGGGTCGAATCGAAAAAATGTCACGACACAAAAACATCTTAGAATTCATTTTATATATGTGTACAAAGTTTCACAACCGTAGCTTCAATAATAAAAAACTGTCAAAATCTGGGAACGGTGCCCTTAAGTAATGTTAAAATTTGTAAACTATGACAAAATCTAGATAGACATACTTTACTATTTATTTTTATTGTTCTAATGCTCTTATCATTGAAATGATTTCAGAGACAATGGTGTGAAGGCAATAGAGAATCTAATGAAAAAAAGAGGCAAGTTTGACTACATTCTTCTGGAAACAACAGGACTTGCTGATCCGGGTGAGCTTTCCATTATGTAGCAATATTTTGTTGAAAGGTTCATACTAAACGGGTATTCCATGCTATCAGAGGTTTAATTAAACTCAGCGTTGAAGGCTTTTTTAGTTTAAGCTTTTCAAATATAAATATTTCTATTCATCATCAGAATAAAGGATAAATATAACCGTTCTCCTGATAGCTTCAAATTGTTGAAACCAAAAAAAAATACGTTCAACGCTGAGTTTAAATTACCTCTGATAACATGGAATACCCGTTGAGTAGCTATGAATCTTTTCAAAAGTCTAGTGGAAAGATTTGAAAAATTGTGCGTGTGTACGGCCCTTAAATAGTGTGACAGGGACTTAAGTGAAATTCATTCAGTAATTGAATGGTATCCAAAAATCCACAGAGACATAATTGACAACAACTGTTGATGCTAATCTTAGAGCCATTCAATGAAAATTTACTAGCTATTTGAATATTCTAATTAAGAATAGAGTTGCTTGAGGTTATTTAATTTATCCCATTTATATTATATTCCAAATCCTTCACCTCTGTGACAATCTCTCTCTCCGCAGGTCCCATTGCTCAGTTGTTTTGGGTTGATAAGCAGCTGGAGTGTGATATCAAATTAGACGGAATAATTACTGTAGTGGACTGCAAAAATGCTTTGAAGGTAGGTACAGTAACTCTGAAAATACTTGAAAGCCTAACTAGGCTAAACATAGAATAAAATCCTAGATTTAACTGCTCTCAATCGAACCTATTTCAGCCTTGTAGCTATGATCTAACTACAATGTAGATATACGCTACTTTTTACGGGATAACATGTAGAAGTAATTTAACTTTTTTTGATAGAGTATCGTAAGGTCTGAGTTATCGGACGGTTTGTCTTTACGATCATATAAAACAAATAATTATAAATTTATAATCTTAATTTGAAAATGTTAAACCATCAAATAACTCGGAATTGACCGTAAAGTATAATAAATGGCTGTGTATGATGGTATGTTAAGGGTCCTGTACAGTTAAGGATAAGGATTTATTGATAAAAAGAAATTACATCAATTCCTCAAGCTTCTATATAATACCCTATATATTTGAAGTGATTCCCAATTTATAGCTGCACTTTCCTGTTTGATTTTTTCTTTTCATGTCTGCAATATGACCTTCAGTTCTGAAGCATGTACTAAATTTATCTATATTATGTGTAGAATCTGAATGAAAAGAAGGCCGAAAATATCACCAATGAGGCTGTGCGACAAGTGGCTCTAGCAGACCTGATACTGCTGAATAAGACAGACTTAGTGACTGAAGAGGAGAAACAACTGGTGACGAGAACAGTGGAGAGTATAAACAGCTCAGCGAGACTCTTCCACACTGTTAAGTGCAAGTGAGTCATATCAAAAGCGAGACTCTTCCACACTGTTAAGTGCAAGTGAGTCATATCAAGAGCGAGACTCTTCCACACTGTTAGGTGCAAGTGAGTCACAACAAGAGCTAGACTCTTCCACACTGTTAGGTGCTAGTGAGTCATATCAAGAGCGAGACTCTTCCACACTGTTAGGTGCAAGTGAGTCACAACAAGAGCGAGACTCTTCCACACTGTTAGGTGCTAGTGAGTCACAACAAGAGCTAGACTCTTCCACACTGTTAGGTGCTAGTGAGTCATATCAAGAGCGAGACTCTTCCACACTGTTAAGTGCAAGTGAGTCATATCAAGAGCGAGACTCTTCCACACTGTTAGGTGCAAGTGAGTCACAACAAGAGCGAGACTCTTCCACACTGTTAGGTGCTAGTGAGTCACAACAAGAGCTAGACTCTTCCACACTGTTAGGTGCTAGTGTGTCACAACAAGAGCTAGACTCTTCCACACTGTTAGGTGCTAGTGAGTCACAACAAGAGCGAGACTCTTCCACACTGTTAGGTGCTAGTGAGTCACAACAAGAGCGAGACTCTTCCACACTGTTAGGTGCTAGTGAGTCACAACAAGAGCTAGACTCTTCCACACTGTTAGGTGCTAGTGTGTCACAACAAGAGCTAGACTCTTCCACACTGTTAGGTGCAAGTGAGTCACAACAAGAGCTAGACTCTTCCACACTGTTAGGTGCTAGTGAGTCATATCAAGAGCTAGACTCTTCCACACTGTTAAGTGCAAGTGAGTCATATCAAGAGCGAGACTCTTCCACACTGTTAGGTGCAAGTGAGTCGCAACAAGAGCGAGACTCTTCCACACTGTTAGGTGCTAGTGTGTCGCAACAAGAGCTAGACTCTTCCATACTGTTAGGTGCCAATGAGTCGTACCAAGAGCGAAACTCTTCCATATTGTTTGGTGCAAGTGAGTCAAGATGCTGCAACTTCATTTTTACTATTATTAGTTATCTACCTGACGGTATTATTCCTAATTCCAATGATGTCACAAAGTTGTTTTTACAGCGTGACTGTGTCAGACATGTTGGACCTGAAGGCTTACGACACGATAGATCTGAAGGAGAAGGAGTCACTTTTCACAGCCCCCTCTCCACACATTGACTCGGTGAGACTCGTGAAGATGTCCTTTTAAGAAATTTAAATGAAAAGTATTAAACTTTAGTTTCAATTTTAAATAATTCTTTTAATTTTAAAAAATTGTTGTATATAATTGTACCAGTATGGGGGATATTAAAACAGAATTTAATTAATCATATAATTTTAGTTAATATTGTTGCTGCGAGTACATGAATGGACGATAGGGGCTACAACTCTATCACTGCGAAAACGGGGAATGTTGCCGCAAAAACCCCTCACAGCACGAAAGATAGAGAATCCGCCCGGTCTCTGCACATGTACTGGCCTACGCACTGATGTGGCTGTAAATTTAAAGGGCACGTTAGATTCAGTCAAACTAAATAGGTAATCGAGAACTTTTAGATTTAAATAAAGAAATTCAGTTAAAAAAATTAAATTACCAAGGACTTAGGAATTGAAGATTAAAATAGTTCGGTAGTGATAATTTTTAGATTAGCAGGTATATATATATTTTATCAAATTAAACAAAGTAGGTATATGAAAAGGTAAGTATCTATGAAAAGGTAAGTATCTATGAAAAGGTAAGTATCTATGAAAAGGTAAGTATCTAAGTAAGGTAAGTATCTAAGTAAGGTAAGTATCTAAGTAAGGTAAGTATCTAAGTAAGGTAAGTATTTAAGTAAAGTTTTAAGTAAATAATTAAATAGTAAGGAAATCCTAATGGAAAAACTAAATTTTGGTCTTGCGGAATAGTTTAATATCAAAGCACAGTATATAGGTTCGTAATGGTAATGAGGAGTTTACTCTAAGTGAAATTATAATGGTAATAAGTTCTACCAAGGTATGTAAAGTATTGGAATCTGCAGTTAAAAGGGGACGGGTATATCCAAGAGAGCAAATGAGAAAAAAGGTTAGGTATTACATAAGTCGCACCAGTCAAATTACCAATACACACCTTCAAACTTCTACAAATGCTCCAGACATCTGACAGGGGAGTTGGCCTAATTGTTCCGAGGGTCCAGGGTTTTACACATCTTAGTGTCTCATCTCAGCGTTGGTAATAGGCAACGCTATAAGTTCCTCCATATCCAAGTCTATAGGGTAGACTTGATTCACTCTAGTTTTGTAGGGAATTATAGTGCACTCATACTTAGTGACAACTTTGTAGAAAGGACAGTCCTCGGAGTGTTTACTTTACACCTGTTGTCTTAGTGGATGATGGAAGCTGACTGCTGATAGACTTGAGACAGGGATTAAAATATACATGGGGAGAGCAAACTGAAGGCAGTGGTGCGCATTTTAATAATTTAACTTTTTACGAACCATGTAAATTATGCCAAAACTGCTAATTTCGAATTTGCTCTCATTGAAATTAAATATTTTAGACACCTTTGAGTCATTGCAGGTAAGTTACTCATTATCGGACACTTTCACATCTTCGGTCATATAAGAGAAAAGTATACAATTTCAGTAATCACTGAATCAGTCATAATGGTATTTTTTTATACGGTCGAAAATGTGGAAGTGTCCGATATGGCGTAACTTACCTTGATAGTTACTTTTTTCTGTTAATGTATACAAAACGTGGTGAAAATATACATTTCATAAAAGTAAAATTAAATTAAAAGACCATGTTAGGATTAAATATAGCTCAATATTTATTATACATTAAATTAAAAAAAAATTCTACATCTTACAATTTTGAGAAAGCTCTAGTGATTTGTCTCACACTAAATGATGGTCTTCATTTAGCTACTAATGTTTTAATTAGTTAGGTAGGCAGGTTTTAATTTTTAGGAATTGTTTTATTAGAATACAAATAATCATGCTTCTTTTTGTTAATAAATAGTTATATTTAAAATTTTCTGGGTTTCTACCAAGTGCATTGATATTATTACTTGATATTATATAAAATTTCAATATATTTTTATTTAGAATTAAAAAAGGGGCTATCTTTTTCTCATTCTCCTGGTGTTCATTTTCAGAGAGTGTGCACCATAACCGTAGAGTGTGGCGGCAGTCTGACTCAAGAGACTCTAGATGACCTCATACAGGCACTACTATGGGAAAAAACAGTAACTAATTCTAAAGGAGAACACGTTAATGTCTACAGAATGAAGGTGAGAATTTATAGTGGGTGTAACGCCTTCTGAACTCTTCCTGGTATTAGGTTCACATTTAGCAGAAATAAATGGATATATATGTATTACTTGGTAATTTTGGTAATTCATTTGTTAATTTTTCATTTTCTTGCATGAATATTGTTGGTTTAGGGGAATAATTTTCAGTGCAAGTAATAGATGTTGCATTATGAGTTCCTCATAAAAAGCTGCATTTACTTATCTATGCATCCATCACCATATGTCATCCCTCAGACTATGACGCTCACTCCTTTGAATTTTACACTTTTTGACGCATTTAGGTGATAGTTCTTCTTCTTTTTCTCTACCAAACCATCTTCTGCCATCATAACTACACCAAACAAACACCACCAAAGTGGTTGGTTTGGCGCGTTTCATTTTATCATGACGTTTGGTATCCCTATTCTAAATCATTTTTCCCTCAGCTGAATTTTCTCAGGTGGTCTATTTTAATTTCTATCTTATTGAATAAATACCTTTTTACAGGGAGTGTTGTCTCTACTGACGAAGAGCAAGCGCGTCCTTCTGCAGGCTGTGCAGGAACTTTACGAGACCGAGAACACAGAGGCTTGGGGTGAAACTGAAAGGAGCTGTAGGCTTATCCTCATTGGTGAGATATTTATTAAAATAAAACTATTTATTAATAGTTTGTGGCATATTCAGCTAATTACCTATGCAGAATGCGAAAGGTTATTTTTCAGGCGGCAATTATTTATTATCATCTTTTTATTCGCATATCTCAAAAAGTATTCATCCAAATTGCCTGAAATTTAATGGGATGATTAGTCATTATCCAGGAACCATTTAAAAAATTTTGGTAGCGAACTGGTCAAAGGTTACGGTCAAGGTCATAGATAACTCAAAAATTATTGGAGGGTCATATATAAGCAGCGGCTAAGGTATACGCTCTACCGAGTGCCTGTTCTAGTTATTCATTAATTTATTAAAATGCAGGGTGACCCACAAAAAAGTGTCACAACTTTTGAATTAACACAAATATGGTAATTATAAATAAATTCTGAAAGTTAAGCAATGACGGTGGTATAATGGATACACGTAAAAATATCTAATTCATAATTTTACTTGAACTTTAGTTTTTATTTATTTTTAATTTCATTATTTATACATTAATTAATATATTAATTCAAAGTTGGGTACACTTTTTTGTGGGTCACCCTGTATAAATTAAATATAAACTCGACGGGTCACGGGCAGTCTTGTAACATTTTTAAAATTGGAATTTATGTATTTTTATTTAGTATCTATCATATTGAAACTCAGGTAAATATAATTGTTATTTGAATATCAAATTTATGCTTACAACTTTTCTCTTTTTTTTTTACAGGCGAGAATTTAGACCACAAAATCATCCAAAAATTCCTAGAAGATTTGATAGTAAAATCTGTGCCTGGGGTTCTGTGACGTCATTTTTTTAATTACTAATTTGATATTTCATCGCAATGTTTTGTACCTGAATTAAACTTTTTACTAACCTAACCTGCTTTTAAATTAACATCGAGTGCAGTTATTAAATTAAAAATTAAATGCTAAAAATATTCTATTGGAAGGATTAGCTATGTATGTTTTTGTCCTCTTTTGAAATTTGAATAGTGATTATTAATATAAAAAATTCATAATTATTGGAAAGTTCATTTTGAATGGTGATTTTTATTAATAACATGAATGTTGAAAAGTTACTAATTTTAGTAGAAACTAGAATTATTCCTACTCTAGAATAATCTTGAATGAATAACTTCAGTTTAACAAGCTATATTACATGAAATAAAAAGCAGAAAATGGACATGAGGTAAATTCTGAGTTAGTGGACAGCTCCATATTTTCGGAGATTTTAAGAAAAGTAAATCTAATTATTATTTAACTTTTGATTTAATTGGTATCCATGATACCTGCAGGTATCTTGGATACCAATTAAATTTACAGTTAAATAAGAATTAGATTTACTTTTCTTAAAATATCCGAAAATGAGTTAGTGTCCAGTAACTCGGAATTTACCCCAATTTATTAAAGGGTTTTCAAAGCTATCAAAATAAATAGTAATGAATATTCTATTTTATTATCCTAAATCATCTTAATATTTAGCAAATTGACAACGTTATGTACCGTTATTCTGGTCTGTATCTAATATATATGTACTAATGTTATAGGGTCATAATTAGATGCAATAAATTATTACTCTCATCACTGCTGACAGCACGGTGAGTGTCTTTAAAGATATTAAATGATTAAATAGTTTGATTAAGTAATTTTGAAAGATACGAGTATTTAGACTTTATTGTATTGAACATTAGTTGCTGATATTTTACCTCTTATTACCTTCGCAAATTTGCGAAGGTCATATTTTACCCGGCATTTATTTATTTTTCATCTTGTTCTTCTCTTAACTCAAAAAGTGTTCAACCAAATTGCCTGAAATTTGGTAAAACGATTGGTCAATATCCAGTGACCTGCTGGTAGAATTTCGGGAGCGACCCGTTCCAAGGTCATGGTCTTTTATAAATCAACTCAAGTATTGAACGAACTTGCCTGAAATTTGGTGGGACGATTGGTCAGTATCCAGAATCCAGTTTATTAGATTTTGAGAGCAAACAGGTCAAAGGTCAGGGTCACCAAAAGGTCAAAATAAACAAAAAAATGTAGCGGTGGCAAAGGTATGAGCTCTACGTACGGGTGCCCGTTTTAGTTTATTTATGATAAAGTCAAAAAAGAATGTTATTACTTATAACAATTCAATTACCAACTGCTTACAAATTATTGGGTGTTTATTTTCAAAGCTTAGTTTTCTTCATTCAGATTGACTTGCATTGTCGCTCCTATCCAGTAACTGCTTTACCCTATTTCCTGGAATATTCAATCTTCACTATAAGCAACAAATGGTTAACTTCAGAGAGATTTGGTATCTGAGAGAGTGAAATTAAACTTTTTTCTCCGTACTAATAGGGTAAGTAACGAATTATCAGACAGTTCCACATTTTCGGGCATATAAGTAAAATCATTATTTGACGTTTTAACTCGTTATTTTAAATTAATAATTAGGTATATCATTTCTTTCTCAGACTACCGATAATTCGTAGTGGCGTGGTTTTGTTGAAGCCATGTGTTTGTGAAGTGTTCTTAGTAAGGTAAACATGATGTGAAGTCTTTTAACTGCAGCTACAGTTACTTTGGAGGAAATATGTTCAATGATATTTAGAAGAATGGCAGTACTAAATGATCTACTTTAATTTATATTGAGTTATTAAATAATTATATATCAAGTTAATAATATTTATTATATTTCCAAAAGCTGAACGAAAATATGAAGTCTTTTTAGACAAAACTTTCACGAAGAATCTAGGTCTCCAGAAAATCAATCTGTTCGGTTTATCTCTGCGATAAAGGCAATCAGAGATAATAGTCTGTGGGAAATATAAATCTAGTCAAGGGACTTGTAGGCCACATCATCTACAGCAGTGATTCTTAAGGATCCCCTCCACTCTAATTTTTTCATTTCACTGTTCATTAGAACTAACGTTACTCCATGGTTCTGAAACTGCAAACCATTTCAAATTTGGTTCCATATTTTTTTATCATAATATGTAATTTAGGATTTTTTTCCGTTTTTGTTCTACAGTCTGAATTTCAAGCAAAGAAAAAGTCCAATCATACAATAGGTTAACTAGATCCGACAAATTCAAAACAATAACAAAGCTGATTCCAAGACAATGGATTCATATAATGAATTCAAGTACCACATTAAGTATTTCTTACTAATAGTTTTCATGTATAATAACATATTTCCGATCTGGAGAACTGTTCATTTCCATGGCTCAGTAATTGAATGTGAATATTTCTTATATAATTAATTGTGAACAGAATACTTGATCAATTTCTTTTCTGTTAACTGTGATATGTTATATAACCTTAGCTCTACAAATTTATATTATTTCCAATTTTTTTTTAATTTAGAGTTGAGAGGACCTTTAAGGAATTTTTTTCGCACACTCTTGCTTTTCTCAGTATTGTATTGAATTGAACTTAATTAAATAAATACAATTATAATATATTTAGTTACTATGATGTGAGAATTTAAAATAAAAAAGGAAAATAATTGTTTTATTTACATAATGATTTACAAACTATTTAAGCCCCAAAGGAGTGTCTTTACCCCACTTTAAGAACCACTCATCTACAGATTCTAAAGGCCTCATCCTCTACAGTGTCTCTGAAATTCATATAATATCCTGGTGAAATATGACGAAATTTGTACCAATATTTTTCGAATTTATATTGTATAAATTCTCTTATTTTTCCTCAGTACTTCAATACATTAGTTTCAGAAACTCCTTTTTGTCGAAAGAAATAATTTTGATTTCCAAGCACTCTCTCATTCGTTCTGTAGAAACTACTACAGAAATAGCACTACATAGTAAACATAACCCTTTGCCGACACACAAAACCTGTTTTGATACTCAATTTAAATGACTATATAGAATCACAAGCACGATAAAGGGTTAATGGGAAAGTCGCTATAATATGTTTTAGTTCTGTAGAGGCCAAGTCACTCCAGTTGGTGCTCTAGGACACTGTTCGTTAGTAGCGATAAATAAGACTCTATAAGACTCTAGAGCCACCCAATCTTTTCATTAGAACATTTAATGCCTTTCTTCTTTTTCTGCTTCTGGGTAAAGATTTATTAACGTGTTCTTTGATTCGAAAAGATAAAGTAACAGTATATTAATTTACTGAAAAGGAAGAATTTCACATTTATTGAAACAATAATGCTATTTTTATCAACCTTTAATTAATATTTCAATATATAAATACAATTTTTACAAGAATATTACAGATAATTGTAACTAACTAAGAACTTAATCATAATAAGTGAATATAAATTTTATTCCTTAAAATAGTATACTAACTATTTAATCATTTAACATAATGCTATAGCCTGCCAATCAATGTGATAGATAGATCACTAATATCTTTGCACCAAATGTCATCTCTTGGAGAGAACTGTGGTCTGATCTGCGGACTGGATTACTTGCCGCACTTGGCAGTCTGTTAGAGATGGGGAGTGATTGTATCTATTGTAGTGTGTATTGTATCTATTGCAGTGTGTAGTGTACAGTGTATTGTACTGTGTATTGTACAGTGTATTGTAAAGTGTATTGTACAGTGTATTGTATAGTGTATTGTACAGTGTATTGTACAGTGTATTGTATAGTGTATTGTACAGTGTATTGTAGAGTGTATTGTACAGTGTTTTTGTACAGTGTATTGTACAGTGTATTGTACAGTGTATTGTACAGTGTATTGCACAGTGTATTGTACAGTGTATTGTACAGTTATTGTACAGTGTATTGTACAGTGTATTGTACTGTGTATTGTACTGTGTATTGTACTGTTTATTGTACAGTGTATTGTATCTATTGTAGTGTGTAATGTACAGTGTATTGTACAGTGTATTGTACAGTGTATTGTACAGTGTATTGTACAGTGTATTGCACAGTGTATTGTATAGTGTATTGTACAGTGTATTGTACAGTGTATTGTAAAGTGTATTGTACTGTGTATTGTACTGTTTATTGTACAGTGTATTGTACAGTGTATTGTACAGTGTATTGTACAGTGTATTGTACAGTGTATTGTACAGTGTATTGCACAGTGTATTGTACAGTGTATTGTACAGTGTATTGTACAGTGTATTGTACAGTGTATTGTACAGTGTATTGCACAGTGTATTGTACAGTGTATTGTACAGTGTATTGTATAGTGTATTGTACAGTGTATTGTACAGTGTATTGTACAGTGTATTGTACTGTTTATTGTACAGTGTATAGTACAGTGTATTGTATCTATTGTAGAGTGTATTGTACAGTGTATTGTACAGTGTATTGTACAGTGTATTGTACATTGTATTGCACAGTGTATTGTACAGTGTATTGTACAGTGTATTGCACAGTGTATTGTACAGTGTATTGTACAGTGTATTGTACAGTGTATTGTACAGTGTATTGTGCAGTGTATTGTACAGTGTATTGTACAGTGTATTGTACAGTTTATTGTACTGTGTATTGTACAGTGTATTGTATAGTGTATTGTACAGTGTATTGTACAGTGTATTGTACAGTGTATTGTACTGTCTAGAATATTTATTTATTGAAAATAATAAGTCATAGAATTCTAAAATTTAAGAGTAAATAAAATATTATGAGTTTTCTCCGTAGATTTAACCCTTTGCTCTCCTCGCTTATCTCTCACTTTTTTTTCTAAGTGTAGGAGTTTCTGTCACAATGATTGTATTACAAGTTATTACATTATTCATAATGAATTGATTTGATACAAAAAAAAGTATATTGCATTACATTCTAAACATACTAAACTTGGTGTTTGACATAAACCCCTTGCAGAAAGTATACCCGTGTTAAAAAAACAATATGCAGCATAAAAATAATTATTACGAGGTTAGGTTAGCGGTGCGGTCAATGGGGTGAAGGGGAGGGGGGGTGATGATTCTCACAGTCACAAGATGTATACTTTACTTAGTTTGTGACAATAAGTACTTAAACCCTGGACTATAGTAGGTACTAAACCAAAATTGTGATAAATTTTGAAAAAATGATATTTGTTATAGGTCTCTTCCTAGCTATTCTCTTCCATAAAGTTTAATAGTATTCATTTGTTTCTATAAGCTTTTAAATTTTTTTGTAATCCTTCAACAGTATTTTCCGTTTCACTTTAGTCCTAAGAAATAGACTGTACTTCATTTTCTTTGAATGTCAGGTACTACGAAGGTATAATTAATTCAATATCAAATATTCGGGTTGAGGTAGAATGGTGGCCGGAATTTCAGTCTCGTAATTATAAATGGCCTCTCAACATAAATGGCCGTTATGCAGTTGGTTGTATCCGCTAGTTTGTTGTACTGCACCCTTCATGATTGTCTAATGACTGACAAGGGGCTTCGGGGGCGGCACACCACCCGAAACATCTAATTCATAAGTCTTATTTATACTTGTGACCGAATATTCCGAGACCAAATTTTCCCCTCGAATCTCATGTTAAATAAATGTCAAAACACATCAAAACTATTAATGTTACATATCATTTTACAGCGGTTAATGATTTTTATCCACTACATATTTTAATACTCATAATTTGAACTTTTTCTATTATTGTTCTTAAATAAAATCATTATAAAATGAGACCGAATTTCCTGAGACTGAGTTTTCCAAGACCGAGTTTTCCTAGAACCAGGTAGAATACAGGAAAGTTATTATATGAATTGCTATTTACTTCATATGATCATTTGCAGCTGAAACGATAACGAAAATTAAATGTTTGTTTTTAAAACTCTAACTGCAAATCAAACAAAGAGTGTACAATCTTTTTCTTCAGCGTCAGATTAGTGTTTCGTACAATTGTCGCACACGGAATTTCAAAAGCTTCTTAAAAATATAAACCGTTATACAGTGATCATATTTAATTACTTAAATGTATGAAAACCTATTTGCTGATTGGTAAACCTTATAATTATACATATTATTTAATAAATACATTTTTTTCCATTTAGTTATAAGATCTCAGTTTTCAAAATAAACAACATATTCATATTTTGTTCTCTACCTTTTATATAAGATTTAGGAGTTTAAAATTACCAGCTTGTATTATAAATGGGGTTGTGACAATATGTATTTAAAATCATAAATATTAAGAATATCGGCGAAATGAAATGGTATCCAATAGTATCATTTTAAAAGCATATTATCACAGCCTTAATTATAGCTACTTTATAAAATAATAAAGAAAATCAAGTAGGAATGTAATTCGATTTATTTTTCAAAATTGGTAACAAAAATATGCCCTGAAATATTTCTAATTAATTCCATTAAATCAATTACTATATTGATTTACGAATTCATTCCTAAGTCCATCGAATATTATTTTAAATTTACATTGAATTATATCCCATTCTTTAATTTTCTTTTATTATGAAATATTCATAACCACAATTGGTCTATCTTAACAGACGAATTAAAGTGCTATTTCAGAAGTTGTAACTGCTATCAAGTTTGTGCATTATATGCACTTCGGTGTGCATTATATGCACTTCGGTGTGCATTATATGCACTTCGGTGTGCATTATATGCACTTCGGTATGTATGTATTGTTTTACAGTTGATTAATAATGCTACTATATTTGAAATAAATTTTCTATTTCTTAACAAAATGGCAAAAATTTAAAAATAATAAGATTGATTTTTTAATTGAATATTATAACTATTTCTGATTAATCAGCAAACTCTATAATAATTCATAAATAGCATATTACTTTATTAATATATCTATATACTTTATATTTATTTCAATCTATGGTTCTGCTTTGGTGGTCTTTAACTAAAATATTATTCATATATTATCTGCTTTCTCCTTAACTTCTTTATTAATTCGTTCATTTGCTCTTAATTTAAGTCTTTCGACTTAAGTATCTAGCAGAATATTACGTGTTAAATTAGAGACTTAATTTAATCATTAAACGAAGATTAATTTTCATATATTGGTTACATGAAGTTGATTATACGATCGATATTATTATACACATTTTAATATATATATTTTTATTTCAATTTTTATGGCTTAGCATACTTTTCTTATTAATTTTAGAATCATTTGAAGTTTTATTCTAAATAATTTATCAATAATCCCCGTACTAATTATTCATTAATTAACCGATCAATAAAAATATTTTTGAATTACAATTATTTTTAGCGTCAAATACTGCGTAGTTATGAAATATACGAGAATTATCTCATTAATTTAATCATAATACCTACACACATTTAGTAATAATAAAATGTTTTATTAATATTGTCGTATAACTTTATTTAATCAATTTAAATGAATTGAAATGTTTCCTTGGCAATACATGCCTAACTATATTTTAAAATAAATTATATATCACTAACTATTTTTTTGTATTCATTCTTATATTATTATTAATGAAGTACAAATGTATATTTCATTACATTTCAAGAAGTTGAAGTATTATTAGAAAATATTAATAAATACTACATATTTCATATAAACATTTATGACTCTCACGTACGCATTTATTAACATGTCAATTTGTATTTTTCATCTATATTAGAATCATCGACTTAATTATTTCATGGTTCATCCATATATATATATTCTATCTCATAAAGCTATTTAACATCAATTACGTCAATAAAATAACTTAATTATCTCCAAGTTAAATTCTAGGTTCATTTCTTATTCTATAATGAAGTTTGCACTGAGTACAGTGACTTGCTCTCCACTTGGAGTAGGTTTATCTTACTGTGTGCAATTGTGAAATAGACTGTACCTTACCTTGCGTACATATATACATAAGCAATTGATGTTAAAGGAAACCCTGGCGCGACACGGGATAAAATTAGCAACCAAGATACCCGCTCCGCCCTTTAGGCACTCAGTTCCCGCCCTTTTCGCGCAATCTCCGCCCTTTAGTAAACACTCCCCGCCTGAGTAAATGACGGCGGCCTTTGTTGTTGGATAGAATCACAAAGATCTTTTTGAAGAGGGCGTGTAGAAATTCTTTGTTCGTAGCGATTGGTTGGTTATGGCACAGCTGCCTGTGTTGCGGCACTTGCCCTTACAGTTCACAATCTCTAACTACCTCGTCGGGAATGATAATAAATGTTGTCTGTTCCCTCGCGCAGTGCTAGCCCTCTCTCTCTCTCTCATCCCAAAGTGACTGAAACTATTTGAATTGAGTGAACGGATTCCTGAGAGTCCGATTGTTGGGTAATTTATAGAACTCTTTGGAGGCTCAGTGGCGTTGAGCTTATAACTAGTGTTCCTATTCTAATATCTTCATGTATGGTGATTTTAAAAAATATTCTGAATTCAAAATTGATAAGTGCTCAATAATGAATAGCTCCGCTATTTGTGGTGTACCTAGTGACACTCTATGGAGACAAACACATGGTGTGGCAGAGCCATCTTCTTTCGACCATCTGCAATCTCCGAACAGTTTATTCACTGCTCAGACCCTGGACAACATGCAATTGTTGAGAGATTCTAGACTTTTAACGATGCAAAACTCTAATTTTCTAGATTCAAACATAACTCGTTCGTTTAGTCAGAAGCAAGAACCTGAAAATCCTAGTTTGTTTACTACTGCTATCTCTGATAATAATTTATTCTCTCCGTCTTCATTACACCCTGAAAGTACCGTTGGTGGCGGAAGCTTAGAAAACTTAGTTGATAAACCATTTGTCAGTAAGAATTACCCTTGTAGTGAGGGACAGAATTCAACAGCTCTGCTAGACCGATTATCAATGGAGAGACTAGTGGATTTGAGGCAAAAGGAAAGACATTGCAGTCTCATTGAGAAGTCTTTAGCCGAGAGGTCAGTCTTGGAGAAACAAATACAAGAAAACCACTTAATGGATCGACAAAATAATCACTGGCGTGTACCTCATCCATCATATCCATTCTTATTATTTTCTCAAGCTAGTTCTTCACACTTAAATCCTTTCAGTGATTACTATGAAAAATATTCATCAAGTAATACTGATGAAGATTTAGAATCTAAGCCCAATATCGAAAAAATTGACTTCAACAAGTTCCCACAAAGTAGCTTCGGCACTCAAGATAGTATCCACAGCAGTAAGTCTACCGAAGATAAGTTCCTTTTCGAAGACCATTCAAAAGGTAATGAAGCGAATACCACAGAACCGCCACAGAAATTGAGTACACAGCCGAAGAAAGAAATGGATGACAACTTCTTAAGTCAGCTAGTGAATTGCTCCAATGAAGACAACAATGAGTTGAATATCGGACAGAAAGAGGAGATGGATTCCATGAATGAAGAGGCAGATTCTAGTGAACAAAAGGATGGTGAAGGTGACGAGAAAGGAGACAAAAAGAATGGTCTTGTCAAGCCACCTTATTCGTATATTGCCTTGATAACAATGTCGATATTACAGGCCCCTAAGAAGAGAGTGACTTTGAGTGAAATCTGTGAATTCATCATGAACAGATTCCCCTATTACAAAGCTAAATTTCCCGCTTGGCAGAACTCAATCCGACATAATTTGTCTCTAAATGACTGCTTTGTTAAAGTCCCTCGAGAGCCTGGAAATCCAGGCAAAGGTAATTACTGGACGCTAGATCCTGGAGCTATTGACATGTTCGATAATGGCTCATTTTTACGTCGCCGCAAGCGCTATAAGCGTCAACCCTCATTGGATTTCTTTAATGACCCTCATGTATACTCTTTATTTGCTTCGGGAATGATGGATCCATTTCAGCAGCAACAGCTTCAGCATGCTGCAGCGTTACTCCGACCACCTCATCCTCTGTTGGTCCGCCCTCCGATTCACCAGGGATTATTACCTCACCCCATGTATTTGTCTCAAATTGGGAGTGCAATACCTTTTGGCTTACCGCCACTAGAATTCAATAGACATCCTCGCCCTCTGATTTCCCCTCTCCAAGGGGGAGGGTCGTTAATACACCCCACTCCGGTTAAGCCCCTACCAATTGCTCCGATGGTTGGAGGAGTTAATCAATCGGCCCCGTTTTCCCTTGACAAATTACGCGGTAACAGTAATGGACTGCAACTGCCTCCTTCATCCTCATCTTCATTGTCTCCTCCTCCTCATTCCCCACCTCTCTTCAGTCAATCTCGCTCCTTCAAGCAACCCTTCACCATCGCCTCACTAATTGGTAAGGATGGCAACGAATCTGGTGATGATACTCCACAGCATTCTTCTCCTAAATGTTCCTCTCCAAACAAGGAAGTATCTTCACCGCTCAACAGTACTCTCAGCAATATCTCCAATATTTCGATGCTAAATGGTACATCAGTGTATGGCTCACCACCCCTTGCTCTCTCCTCTCCAACTGATCACCAGAAGTCTCCTCAGCAAATTCTGTCTCCTGATTGCCAGTCTCCAACTCACGGAGGCATGAACTTCAACGTTGAGAGCCGGCCATTCTTGCACGCAGCTCTGCTCCAGTCAATGGCGCAGTAAACAACATATATTATTCATATTTTAATTATGTAAAGGCCATGTTCTTTCTACCGCTGGACCAGGATGGACAATTAGTTTATGTAGCAGTAGGTAACTATTCTTTATAATTTAGTAGGCGGTAACTATAATATTCTAATACTGCTTTTCGTGGATCATATCTTCTATGATTTAGTATGGGAGTCACACCATGAAAGAGTACTTTCTGATCTCACTCTTAGAATTTAATTGTAAATACGTGTCCTTATATTAATATGATTTTTTGAACTATACCATGAATGATTTTTAGAACTATTTCTAATTTATGATAGAAACTGTAAATTTTCTAGTAGAATATTATTCTCTGTATAAAATTGATATGTTTTATTTTTTGATAGATGAAATAAAAGTTGTATCTAGTTACTTCTTTAAAATGTGAATAAGCTATTGAATGTACTAATAAATCAACAGCGAATGCAGTATTTTAGACGTAGGGTAAGTTCCGAGTTACTGGACAATTCCACATTTTCATGGATACCAAAGAAAAGTTATATAATAATTATTATATACTATTCACGTGTTCGAAAATTTGGAACTGTCCGGTAACTCGGAACTTTTGAACCCAATAAAATCAGTTACATATTCTGGTCAAATTCGCATTAATTTTGTGACTCCTAAAGATTCAATCTAAGAATAATACAGATAATTTATTTTGCAGGTTTATCGGATATTTAAAAAGAAATAAACACTCATTTATTTAAATTAAAATTTTTTTGTAATGAGAAATCACATAATCACGTTTCATTATTGACGCAAATTGGTTCGATAAATTCATAAATAGTACAAAAAATTAAATTACAACTAGCGCATATTAAAATATATAAATGTTTATTTTTTTTTGACATGAAGAATATTATAAAAACATCCTCATCTTAAGGAGAAAATAGACCTTTTTCTCTTCAGGAATAAGGGTAAATTACGAGTTATCGGTCAGCTTCACGATTTAAATCATGTGAGAATAATATAGAATTTAACATTTTAACTGAAAATTTTGATCAATAAAAATAACAAATTAAAATAATAAATTGCACGTTTTTCATGATCGCAAATGTGGAACTGTCCGCTAATTCGTAACTTACCCTTTACATATTATCCAATACTGTGATTGTATTTTCATTTACTAGGGTTAGTTACGAATTATCGGTCAGTACTACATCTTCAGTCATATAAGAAAAACAATATAGAAATTGTTATTATCACACAGTGCTGTCTAATACTTCTGCAAACCCGGGTTTGCAGAAGTATTAGATAGCACTGTGTAATAATAACAATTTCTATATTGTTTTTGTTATATGACCGAAGATGTAGTACTGAGTGATAATTTGTAACCCACCCTATTTACATTAACAAATTCAAAATTGGAAAGTTTCAGTAATTAATTTATTACTTTTATTATTTATTAAATAATTTTCCTCTAAAATAGCTTAATTACTTCTTTCAGACATATCAATCCTACATTTTTTGGCTGTAGAATATTAGGTACAGAGGTTTTTGAAAAAATTGACCAACAAAAATTATATAACTTCTATAATTTTACATTGTGCATTTATTTATTTAAAGGAAAACTAGTTTCTTTATTTTTAAGGGTTGGGTAAATTCCGGGTTACCAGACGGTTCCACATTTTCGATCATAATATATAGAAATATGTAATGAAATTAATGAATTAAACAAGTTAAATAATAATAAATATTTTATTTATATGACCGAAAATGTGGAACCGTGCGATAACTCGGAACTTGCCTTACTTTTTTACTCTCATCAATTCATTTTATAAGTAAATCATAATTAAATTTTCAATGGTAAAGGCATAATATTTCATTAAATTAAATTTCCTATACAATTCCTACTAATTTTTTTCTTTATTTTCAACCCAAAACTAAATAATTTATTTATTAAATTGTTATTGTATTTTTGTTGTTCATAATTTACCATGTTAAACTATATATTAGTTAGTACGTTATTAATGACATTAATAATAATGTTGATATATAATAAAAAATTCAAATATAGAAAGAATTATTAGGATTCAAATTGAAATATTAAAAAATCAATTCAATTAAATAGAATATATTATTTTATTAATTTTTTTTAAATGACAGTTTATCTTTTAGACAATAAATGTTGTATATTATAATGAATTTCATTTCAATAAATAGGGTAAGCTCTTAATTATCGATCAGTTTCACATTTTCGTTCATATAAGAAAAAATGATATAATAATTATTTCACTAGGATTGGTTGAGTAAAAACAACCAAAAACAACCAATTGGTTGGTTGTTTTTACTCAACATACCCTAGTGAAATAATTATTACTATATCGTTTTTTCTTGTATGTCCGATGATGTTGAACTAACCAATCATTTTTCAAAACGTTGAATTTTTCGTGTTTAACCAAATCAGTTTTTGATAAATTGTACAAAGTAAGAGTTTCTTATATATTATATCAGTAAAAATAACTCCTTTTTTATGATATAAAATAGTAAATAAAATAATTAATTAACAATAGAATTATGTAAATGATTAAATGTTATTAATCAATACTTTTCTTCCTATATATTTATATTTTCGATTTATTTTAATGAAGTAGGATTATTTGGAATATATATTATATACGAGTGAATTTCTATAGTAATTATTTAAATTTATCTTGGAGGGAGGGTTATGGTGGGGCCATACAAGATTAGTAGGGAAAGTTATTGTGGGCCATAGAAAATTATAGAGGTCCCCTCTCAATCTTCTATGGCCCCACTTTAACTTTCTTACTAGGTTTTAGATTTTTTTTACATAATCGTTAAATCTTACAACTAGATATATGTGTGAGGTACATTCTTACTGTATATATGTTGTATATACCATATACCTATATAATGTACACTATTATTTCATGTGTGTATATATTATATAAATACGTTGAGCTAAACTTTGAATATTTATAGAATTATTTTGTATAATTTGCTGCTATTTATATTATGTATCTACCATATATGGATATTTTACATCCAAGTTCAGAATTGGATACATTGCATCCATATTCTGAACTGGATACTTTGCATCCATATTCACAACTGGATACATTGCATCCATATTCTGAACTGGATACTTTGCATCCATATTCACAACTGGATACATTGCATCCATATTCACAACTGGATACATTGCATCCATATTCACAACTGGATACATTGCATCCATATACAGAACTGGATACATTTGCATCCATATTCAGAACTGGATACTTTGCATCCATATTCAGAACTGGATACTTTGCATCCATATTCTGAACTGGATACTTTGCATCCACATACAGAACTGGATACTTTGCATCCACATACAGAACTGGATACTTTGCATCCATATTCAGAACTGGATACTTTGCATCATATTCTGAACTGGATACTTTGCATCCACATACAGAACTGGATACTTTGCATCCACATACAGAACTGGATACTTTGCATCCATATTCTGAACTGGATACTTTGCATCCATATATTTTTTATTAAAATATTTAGACGTTTATAACACTGTGATTTTTTGTTGCAATATGTACATATATGTGCCCTATTATTTGTATATAATAAGATGTCGTATAACTGGTGTAAATAATTAATTACATTTAATTACTGTCTCTTGTCTTATTATTAGGAATTTGTTGAAATAAAATTAGTAGAATGGTAAATTTGTTTCATTTGTACCTGTTAGGTGTTTGTATCAATGATGAGAATTAGGTACCTTGGGTAAGTTACGAATTATCGGTCAGTACTACATCTTCGGTCATATAAGAAAAAACAATATAAAAATTGTTATTAGATAGCACTGTGTAATAATAACAATTGTTTTTTCTTATATGACCGAAGATGTAGTACTGACCGATAATTCGTAACTTACCCTAGTGATAATGTCAATAAATATCATTATTATTAATCGCTTCAAAATATAAAAATACATTCATTCTTCTCATTTTTGAAAAGTTTTTAAATAATTACCTTTTGTAATCTTTATTTCGTATTTATTCCACATCCGATAATTGGTACTTTTTCATTTATTTTAGTAAAAAATAAATGAATTTTGAAATAAAATTCCCATAGAAAATAAAAAACACAATAAAAATAAAAAAGATAATACAAATTGAAATCGCTATAAAAAATATTTATAGTAAATAAAATTTCGATATAATATTTATTGAAATATTAGAAATATATGAATATTCTCTTAGAATGAAAATATGAACCTATGAGAAATCATAAATTTGAAAGCCAAACTAGGAAAGTATATTTGTTTTCTGATGCAACAAAATTTGACAGATTGCATAAAAAATAAAACATTTTTCTTGAATATTTTTTTTGGCATACATAGGAAATTTCACAAAAAACAAACATTTTTTCACGTAAACCTAAATTATCAAAACTGCTTAATTTTCAAGATACTGACTTTTATAGTTTTAAAAGTACTCCTACATAGATATTCACAAGTACTGACGCTTTAACATAAGTTTCTTAGTGGAACATTAAACATAACAGACTTTAATACCTATTATGATATTATTAAATGCACTATAATTATTCGAAGTCTATTTCCACTTTTCGGAAATGGTTATCAATTTAGGTATCCCTTTTGATAAAAGAAAAGTAATATCATCTAATAATTTGTTTCCAAGCTCTATAACACAGTTCCGAATTAACTGTATATTCAATACTAGGTACCTATATTCAAAGCTAATAAATGATCTATTGATATCTGGCAAAGAAGAACAGCTTTCCATGAGCTTCTTGTACGTTTCCGTGTGCAAACATTGACTGAAAGCCTTAAGAAGTAATATGGTGTAGTCCTGAAGAATTAGACTCAAGAGGAGTCTAAGGAGAAGAGTCTTCAATCCAATAATCCGTAGAGTCAACTGTCCTCTCATGGAAAAGGCAAACAAATGTCATACTCTCAACTCTGGCCTCAACAAATCCACTCAATGGAGAGATTTGGATCTTTCATTGCAGGATAATTGTGGAAGCTCCAGGAAATCCGTCAAATGTTTTATATTCTCAAATTGATTTCGGAAGATATCAGTCGGTAATGTTGTGTTTATACTTAATATTTATATTAAATGATTCATTGATACCAAGATGGAGGTGACAAATTTTCCCTAGGACTTTAACGACAGTTTTTAGACATAGGTAGAGACAAATGTTGGTATAATTCGAAATGTTAAAACCATGTTAAAAGTTGATGTGGAACATTTTTGACAAACGGTGTGCAGGACGATAACGAATTTAAACTATACTGATTTCAACTGAAGCTTAGGAGGTTTAATTTTCTTGTTCTGTTTTATCAACAACAGCAATTCTAGTTTATAATTCTACTAGATATAGAATACCAAAGTTAACGAGTAAGAGTGAAGTGTTCTGCACACAAATATTTATCGACTTCTCAGTATAACAAACCTCTCTCTCCAGTGAAATCCGAAAGGCAAATGGTGAAATCTTGCCTTCTAAGGCGATTACACAGCAACGATATTAAGACCTTCAGTACACACATCAAAAAACATCATTTGGCTCTTCGCTCTCCATCACCTTTCTACGCAAGAACACAAGGGTCCGAATTGAGAGCCAGATGAAACTTTGATATTGAGTACGGTAGACACTGGAAACAAATTCATGGTACTATTATGTAAACGTCAAATACATATAAAAGATATATCTAGTTTGTAATTCTCTAAATACTTGTATTTCTAATATGTTCAAATATAAATATAAGCGTATAAGAGATGTTATTGTTGCATCACTTCAACAGCAAGTCATAAAGTGCAATTCTTTTCTTCTTTGGAGATACCGTTTGTGATATTAAAAAAGTGAAATTTAGTTGAGATGACAGACTCTCTTCCGTCTTTTGTTTTCTTCTCCCGTCTTGCAAATATGATGAGAGTGCGTTCATCTGTTTGTACACTCACTTTCTGAAGTTATTAAACGAAAGGTTTTGTTTGGAGTTCGAATGGAGGGGGTTGAGGGAGAGGAAGGGGTTAAGGAGGAGGAATTGGTTGAGGTGGAGGAAGGGGCCGAATGGGGAGATGGGGGTGACAATGACTAAATGGTGAGTGAGTGAGTGGTGGAAAGGGATGTTATGAGTTGGTAAATGGGGATAATGTGAGTTAGTCAGGTTTAGCAGTTTTTTGCTGTTAAATGCTATAAAGAAATCATCAATTATCATAATTTATAAGTTAAATGCAAACGAAGAGTGTACCTACCATTCTGAATCACAACAAAAAGTAATAGAAATCATAAAATAATAATAAAGAGTTTACCATGTTTTATACTTTAGTTGATAGGTTAGTAAGAGTTTACCATATTTTATACTTTAGTTGATAGGTTAGTAAGAGTTTACCATATTTTATTCTTTAGTTGATAGGTTAGTAAGAGTTTACCATGTTTAATTCTTTAGTTTATAGGTTAGTAAGAGTTTACCATGTTTTATTCTTTAGTTGATAGGTTAGTAAGAGTTTACCATATTTTATTCTTTAGTTGATAGGTTAGTAAGAGTTTACCATGTTTAATTCTTTAGTTTATAGGTTAGTAAGAGTTTACCATGTTTTATTCTTTAGTTGATAGGTTAGTAAGAGTTTATCATGTTTTATTCTTCAGTCGATAGGTTAGTAAGAGTTTACCATGTTTTATTCTTTAGTTGATAGGTTAGTAAGAGTTTACCATATTTTATTCTTTAGTTGATAGGTTAGTAAGAGTTTACCATATTTTATTCTTTAGTTGATAGGTTAGTAAGAGTTTACCATATTTTATTCTTTAGTTTATAGGTTAGTAAGAGTTTACCATGTTTTATACTTTAGTTGATAGGTTAGTAAGATCGTATTTAGCATATTGAATTCATTAGTTAATAAATCACCGGTTGTTTGATGACAATGGTCGCTGTTCCAGTTTCTAATTAGAGAATAGGTATATCTCTCAAAAGCACATCTTTTTATCAGATGATGGTGAGTTAGATGTGTACAAAGCAATAGGATGTGTGCTGTGATGGAGTTGAAGATAGTGATGGTTATCCTTTATTTGGTATGTGGAAGAGAGATCTGCAGATGCAAACAATTAACTGTTTTTCTGTACTTTATTCCATGGTTTGTAGTTGTAAATGTAGGAGATAATTGTTCCTGATTTTATCATTTATATATTAACCTTGATATTGTTTATTTAATGGATACCTTAGATATTTTGAAAAATGTATTGAATAGTTTAATTGCTGAAAAGAAAATATTTTAACGCGTATTTTGAAGAAAGAGCAGTCATTGTTATTTTTGATATGTTATTACCAATATAAAATAAAATATGACAAAACAAATAACATCAGAAAAATAATTTAGAAAAACTAAAGATAGAAATTGTATTGAGTTGTAAGTTATTTTGAAAATTATTTAAAAAAATACTCATGTTGGTAGCACTGAATAATTATTGTTGGTACCACTGACTAGTTACTGTTGGTACCACTAAGTATAGTTACTTTTGGTACCACTGACTAGTTACTGTTGGTACCACTGACTATTTACTGTTGGTACCACTGACTAGTGACTGTTGGTACCACTGACTAGTGACTGTTGGTACCACTGACTAGGTACTCCTCTTTCTCAATATTGATATTAGAAGATAGCTTCAGAATGATCCATTGTCAGTCGTGAGAAAATCAATGGGTAAGTCTAGTACCATCGGGCACAATAATTTAGTTATTTATATTCCTTCATTCATTTGGTAATGAAGTGTAAATGATAATATTTAATTAAATACACAAAAGAATTTGATTAAAATGAATTAAATTCATGATATTAAAGATTCATAAAAACTAAGAATGAAGTATATAGTACTATAAGTGCAGGTACTATTTGTTTTGAAGTAGTGACATAACTACATAGGAATAGAATGTGAATGTGATAGTATGGGTCTGTTACCTTTATAAACTTGATTGGCTGTTTTTTATATTGATATCAGCCATTTTGTTTTTTGAAAGGTGTTTACAGAAAGAGTTTGTCAACCTTCAATTAACAAAGGTAAATGGTGACTTTTTTACTGGGTCAGATATCGCTCTGATATTTAGTTATTTGCTTTAGAAATATTAATTGATCGTAGTAAAAAATATATTGGAATTGTTGAATTATTTTAACTGTTCATTTAGGAAGACTGTAACATAATATTTCATTTTTCACACAACTTAAACTTAACTTTAATTATCAAAAAAATACTGGCAACTTGAAATAAAATGTTCATAATTTTAAAATGAATTCATTTTGGTGAAATTATACGTTTTTTGTTGTGATTAGATTACTATAAATATTAATTACAAAAATGATATAGATTTTTGATATTTCCCTACTCTATTCTTACGTAATATTTCGTATGGAATTTGAAATTCTGCTGGACTTTTATAAATTATAACCCAAACTTTTTAGTTCTTCTCATAGGGGTCCTTGGGATGAAAGTACAAAAATCGTTTATGTTCAAACGGGCAGATTAGAATATGAGTATAAAAATATTCAATTATTTCGATTTTAATTTTGTCAAAATATTAATGTTGCCTAAAAATGTCCATTTAATTTAATATCTTGCCCAATTATATTTGAAGATCACTATAGTTTGTGAGCTCACTCTATTTTGGGAGCTTATCAAAGGTCACTATAGTTTGTGAGCTTATTGAAGCTCACTATAGCTTGTAAGCTTATTGAAGCTCACTATAGGTTGTAAGCTTACTGAATATCACTATATTTTGAGAGCTTATTGTAGCTCACAGTCCATAGCCTTGACTAGCTGTACCCTCCAGTTAAGTCTCTACACTGTGCCCTAACCAGTGAGCTGTGTAATGCTGTAGGAGATTTATACTGCAAAGTACTTCACATAATATTACAGTTACGAGGGATTGGCAACTAGAACTGATTTGCTAATATTGACATGAAGCGATAATTCTAAAAGGTGGAATATCGTTCAGAGTAGTATTTTATTTCGTACATTTTTCCAGATGCAATATAGTAATTAAGTACTTGTTATATAAATATATATGATGAGTAGTAATTAATTCACGAAATTTCAAAATTTGAAAATAGTTGAACAAATTTTTGTTTGAATTCATTTTCATTATTTTTTATGTAATAAATGAACGGACTTGTGTACCTGTACATATATGAATTGATTAAATACGTTAAAGTTAACTCTTGGTGTGTGATTTTAAAAACATTAACCAATTATTTATTTTGATATAAATGTAAAGGTTATTGTGTGCTCAACAGTACCAATATTTGTGTAGTTTGTCCACACTTATGGTCCGAGCCTTCAGATTTAAGAAAAGTTGTTAATTGAATAATGACGATGTAACTCTTCTGTGGAATCCAGGTTTGTTCAGCTCTCGATGAACAGATTTAGTCGTAACTGTGTTCTGTAGGTGTTCATTGAGTTCTTCTAAAGCCTGTACTTTGCAGATGACGTTTTCCCTTCTCTTTCATAGGAAGTCATTACTTTAGGGACAGTACCTCCTGTAACGCCAAACATTGGGACAGTTTCTGTTACACTAGCGCCTGCCATACGAACACCAACAATTTGACCTCATTCAAAGTCCGAGAGATTTTTATGAGGTTGTATAAAAAATAATTCGATAAAAACAGTATTTTAAATAAGAAAATAAGCATTAAACATGTTAAATAATCGTCGAACATTTTAAATAATCATAAAACACTTTAACCCAACAAAAATAACTTTAAAATATGTCAAGGTGTGAAATTATTCTGCCAAAATGATAATTAGGTTTTTCCAATTTTTGTCCATCTCCTGTAAAGTTAATTTAAACAGTTCATTATTGGTTCTATTATAAACTAATACTATGTATTCAGAAATAAATATTTAGTTAGTTAATGAAATTATTCGTTTTTCTTCTGTAAATTCTTGTTCCTGTTCCCATATGCTTGCAGATTATACGTACCATTTTTACGATATTTTAGTATTATGAATCACAATGATACATTAATTTAAGTGTATTATCTTATATATCTTTATTGTTAGACTGGCTTTGGTTTGATTTATTTTTTGATGACTTATTGGTTTCCATCTTGAAATTTTTATTAAATTGATGTAATGAACAGCGAAAGAAAATATTAGCGTCGTTTTGTTTAACCGTGCTTTCGAATGATCCGATATTCTTTGTCATTATCCTAATTTTGAATAACTTAAAACTAAAATTCAAGATACTCTAATTAACAATTTATATCTTTAATTCCTTATAAACTATAATGAAAGAAACATAACTGAAATATGAACAATATATACTTATTGAAATAATTTTCAATCATAATCATATTCAAAAACCTGTATATTTTAGGATTGATAGTAATTTTGAAAAATATATAGTTTTTTGAGTAATAACATTGAAACTGAAAAGTGCTTTTTATTATACATTTTAAAATACTTGTAGGTAGGAATATAAATTCTACAAATTCCATCTATCGAAAATAAAAAACTGAATTTATTTCATAGATAATAAATAGATTCCTGAGTTAATTTCCCAGTAATTGACGCAATGAGAGTTCACCTGAGCAGAAGCGTGGATTGTGAACTCGGAGAAATGCTCATGGATGCACAAAAGCTCCTTTATTCCAGATAAGTAAAACTAGAAATGAACTAAATGGAGTGTGATTAGAAGTGTTTGATTGTTCTCTTTATTCATCTCTCTACTACTTTTGTGGGTAAATGAATTTAATGAAAATAGAGATGAATTTAACGATGTTCTGGAGATATCTCCTAAGTATTTCAGCCTACAAAAAATATTTTCATTGAATAGTTTTTTCTGTTCATTATTTATCAGTTTTGAAATAGATTTATAGGCTAGAAATAGTCTAATAAAAACAAAAAATAGTTTCGTGCTACCTAATTAATTTTTGAAATTGGAATAATACGCATGCATATATTTTCGTTTTTAGATATAGGCTTAACATTGATTTCACTGGTATCTATTGAATAGAAAAGTGATTAAGCTTTTAATTACAATATAAATTGGTATTTAATATGCAACGTGACACTTTCTATTTTTATCGATGGTACATCACAGAAACACTTTGAAGACACACAAACTTTCAAATTACAATACTTTTAATTAAAATATGGTAAGTTATGAAATAGATATGAGTATTATTTGAGTGTTATTTTAATATTATATCGCGTTTTCTCTTATATGACCGAAGATGTGAAACCGACCAATAATTCGTCGGTAAGTGTTTTAGTTTGCAATATCAATCTTTCCCGCACGCCATTTTGTGGCGCTATAACCGCATCTCAGGGCCCTCTCCCGGCAACTTTATTGTCACTTCATTATTTGCCGCTAGATGGGGATGAATAAATTGAAACCTAGCACCAATAAACGACATTATTGATCCGCAAAGCGAGGCACTCGTAAGGAGTTAAATTCTATTTAAGGTGTTAGAAATAGGAGGGAAAGCTATTGGGAGAATAAATCTAATTGCATGTTATTAAATATATTAATGTGAATTAATTTATTGCACATTTATAATGAACATTCAACATTGTTTTGTTTTTAAATATTGTCTTTCCTTTTATGAACATGCAGTCATTTAACAACATCCTGTCATCCTATAACCACTTCCTTTATTTCCTCTATAAAATATAGGAGTCCTTTAAAAAGACCCTTTATTTCATCTACCAGTTGTACTTGCAGCCAATAAGAAAATTTCACGCTTCGTCGGACCATTTCAAATGTGTTTGCGTGTAACTAAGCACATGGAGGCGATACAGGAGCTAATACCATGTGGAGGGAGTGGACTAATACCATGTGGAGGGAGTGGACTAATACCATGTGGAGGGAGTAATACCATGTGGAGGGAGTAATACCATGTGGAGGGAGTAATACCATATGGAGGGAGTGGAGTAATACCATGTGGAGGTAGTAATACCATGTGGAGGGAGTAATACCATATGGAGGGAGTGGAGTAATACCATGTGGAGGGAGTAATACCATGTGGAGGGAGTGGTGTAATACCATGTGGGGGGGAGTGGTGTAATACCATGTGGAGGGAGTAATACCATGTGGAGGGAGTAATACCATGTGGAGGCAGTGGAGTAATGCCAAGTGGAGGGAGTAATACCATGTGGAGGGAGTAATACTATGTGGAGGGAGTAATACCATGTGAAGGGAGTGATACCATGTGGAAGGAGTGGAGTAATACCATGTGGAGGGAGTAAAGCCATGTGGAGGAATTAATACCTTGTGGAGGGTGTAATACCATGTGGAGGGAGTAATACCATGTGGAGGGAGTAATACCATGTGGAGGGTGTAATACCATGTGGAGGGAGTAATACAATGTGGAGGGAGTAATACCATGTGGAGGGAGTAATACCATGTGGAGGCAGTAGAGTAATACCATGTGGAGGTAGTAGAGTAATACCATGTGGAGGCAGTAGAGTAATACCATGTGGAGGCAGTAGAGTAATACCATGTGGAGGCAGTAGAGTAATACCATGTGGAGGCAGTAGAGTAATACCATGTGGAGGGAGTAATACCATGTGGAGGGAGTGGAGTAATACCATGTGGAAGGAGTAATACCGTGTGGAGGCAGTGGAGTAATATCATGTGGAGACAGTGGAGTAATACCATGTGGAGGCAGTAGAGTAATACCATGTGCAGGGAGTAATACCATGTGGAGAGAGTGGAGTAATACCATGTGGAGGTAGTAGAGTAATACCATGTGGAGGCAGTAGAGTAATACCATGTGGAGGCAGTAGAGTAATACCATGTGGAGACAGTAGAGTAATACCATGTGGAGGGAGTAATACCATGTGGAGGGAGTGGAGTAATACCATGTGGAGGGAGTAATACCATGTGGAGGGAGTGGAGTAATACCATGTGGAGGCATTGGAGTAATACCATGTGGAGGCAGTAGAGTAATACCATGTGGAGGGAGTAATACCATGTGGAGGGAGTGGAGTAATACCATGTGGAGGCATTGGAGTAATACCATGTGGAGGCAGTAGAGTAATACCAAGTGGAGGGAGTAATACCATGTGGAGAGAGTGGAGTAATACCATGTGGAGGGAGTAATACCAATTGGAGGGAGTAATACCGTGTGGAGGCAGTGGAGTAATATCATGTGGAGACAGTGGAGTAATACCATGTGGAGGCAGTAGAGTAATACCATTTAAAGGTTATTGTCTTTTTAAAATATATTGGTTCAAATTACAGAGGGTAAATACAGCTTACTATTTTATATAATTAATAATGATTAATTCAGCATATTTTTTTTAGTGTAATGATCTCCCATTCAATATTTTGCTACCTTATAAGTTATTAAAAAAAAAATCAAAAAATCAAAAAAAATCAAGAAAATGAGCATTGTTTTTTGTGATCAATTAAAATTACATTAATCAAGTTTGATGTGTCTAATTTAATAGTATACGGTAACTACAAGTAGAAATAATATACTTTTTGAAATAATTTACAGAAAAAGAAGCTTAGAAATTTTGCGTGTAACTAAGCACATGGAGGCGATACAGGAGCTAATACCATGTGGAGGGAGTGGACTAATACCATGTGGAGGGAGTGGACTAATACCATGTGGAGGGAGTAATACCATGTGGAGGGAGTAATACCATGTGGAGGGAGTAATACCATATGGAGGGAGTGGAGTAATACCATGTGGAGGTAGTAATACCATGTGGAGGGAGTAATACCATATGGAGGGAGTGGAGTAATACCATGTGGAGGGAGTAATACCATGTGGAGGGAGTGGTGTAATACCATGTGGGGGGGAGTGGTGTAATACCATGTGGAGGGAGTAATACCATGTGGAGGGAGTAATACCATGTGGAGGCAGTGGAGTAATGCCAAGTGGAGGGAGTAATACCATGTGGAGGGAGTAATACTATGTGGAGGGAGTAATACCATGTGAAGGGAGTGATACCATGTGGAAGGAGTGGAGTAATACCATGTGGAGGGAGTAAAGCCATGTGGAGGAATTAATACCTTGTGGAGGGTGTAATACCATGTGGAGGGAGTAATACCATGTGGAGGGAGTAATACCATGTGGAGGGTGTAATACCATGTGGAGGGAGTAATACAATGTGGAGGGAGTAATACCATGTGGAGGGAGTAATACCATGTGGAGGCAGTAGAGTAATACCATGTGGAGGTAGTAGAGTAATACCATGTGGAGGCAGTAGAGTAATACCATGTGGAGGCAGTAGAGTAATACCATGTGGAGGCAGTAGAGTAATACCATGTGGAGGCAGTAGAGTAATACCATGTGGAGGGAGTAATACCATGTGGAGGGAGTGGAGTAATACCATGTGGAAGGAGTAATACCGTGTGGAGGCAGTGGAGTAATATCATGTGGAGACAGTGGAGTAATACCATGTGGAGGCAGTAGAGTAATACCATGTGCAGGGAGTAATACCATGTGGAGAGAGTGGAGTAATACCATGTGGAGGTAGTAGAGTAATACCATGTGGAGGCAGTAGAGTAATACCATGTGGAGGCAGTAGAGTAATACCATGTGGAGACAGTAGAGTAATACCATGTGGAGGGAGTAATACCATGTGGAGGGAGTGGAGTAATACCATGTGGAGGGAGTAATACCATGTGGAGGGAGTGGAGTAATACCATGTGGAGGCATTGGAGTAATACCATGTGGAGGCAGTAGAGTAATACCATGTGGAGGGAGTAATACCATGTGGAGGGAGTGGAGTAATACCATGTGGAGGCATTGGAGTAATACCATGTGGAGGCAGTAGAGTAATACCAAGTGGAGGGAGTAATACCATGTGGAGAGAGTGGAGTAATACCATGTGGAGGGAGTAATACCAATTGGAGGGAGTAATACCGTGTGGAGGCAGTGGAGTAATATCATGTGGAGACAGTGGAGTAATACCATGTGGAGGCAGTAGAGTAATACCATTTAAAGGTTATTGTCTTTTTAAAATATATTGGTTCAAATTACAGAGGGTAAATACAGCTTACTATTTTATATAATTAATAATGATTAATTCAGCATATTTTTTTTAGTGTAATGATCTCCCATTCAATATTTTGCTACCTTATAAGTTATTAAAAAAAAAATCAAAAAATCAAAAAAAATCAAGAAAATGAGCATTGTTTTTTGTGATCAATTAAAATTACATTAATCAAGTTTGATGTGTCTAATTTAATAGTATACGGTAACTACAAGTAGAAATAATATACTTTTTGAAATAATTTACAGAAAAAGAAGCTTAGAAATTTTAAACATTTTCTAAAGCTTTTAACGGATTTATAAATATTTCATAATTCTTTGAATTTCTTCAAAAGCATATTAAGTTATTAACATTTAAGGGGCGTGGGCAGCTGTTCGAGAGATAAATTATCAAACGATGATATTGAATCTATTCACAACTCATAATATTTCAATAGAATCTAAATCCTGAAGTATGAGTCGTTTGTGTGAGTAAATCATCGATTACTCACCTGAGTAAGCAGCCAGTGAAGGAATACTCACTCGAGATGAGTTAAGTAGAAACTTCCGGATTTCTGAGTGTGCTCATTGTGACAATGAAGAAAAAGAAAGCTACACAATCGGTGTGCACGGTAGGGTGGATGTAAATGATCTCCATGTGAACCTTTCAATACCAAATTGCTAAATACAACCATACTCATAATAAATAAATATAGTTAATGAATAAATAATGAACAGAGAGTTATTTATTTTTTACCCTTTTAATCAGTTATTAAAAATTGTTATTTGATTTGCAATTTTGTGTAATCGCTAATTCTTATCAGGAAGGGTAAAATCCAACTTACCGTCCAGTTCTACATTTCCGATCATCATATAATAACAAGATATAAACGAGACAAAATGAGAAAATTTTATATCTGTTTCATATATGTCCGAAAATGTGGAACCGTTCGGTAACTCGTAACTTGCCC